>JARQOC010000642.1:0-67687 GCA_033576535.1 Allobates femoralis | reverse complement strand
GTTGTGCGGCAGCTGCGGTTACCTTGTAGTGCGGACGGACAGTTCATAAGGAAGCACGGACACAGAAAGTCTCTGCAACGGGTCTTTACTGTAACCAGCAGGCAGTACATGGTATACAATTTACAGGTAGTGGACCGGGTGGACTCAGCAGTGGTGGTGTCCCTTAGAAATCCGTAGTGTTCCTCCATTCTAACTAAGTGGTTGCCATTGTCGCCCAGGAATACCAGGTCGGGTACGGGGAGGCTGCTTCAATGCCCTATCCATGATGTACGTTCTGGATGTTTTGGGGAGCCTTGGATCCCTCAATGGGTACACCGCTGGTTAGACGACTGGAAGTTGGCTGGTGGTGGGGTGCTCCTGTAAAGCTGCTCCTCCACGCTTCTGGTTCGCGTAGCAGAGGTGAACTGCTGCCAGCTTCGGTACCAGTGAACCGGCTGTGAGTTGTGGGCACGGGAGTCTTTTGGGGAACACGTGGTTACGATGCCCAATCCCGGTTGTTAAGGCCTCAGGTGCTGACACCCGACCGGTGATGGCCCGGGGGCTGCACGAGGTGCGGAGCCCCCGCTCCTCTCCAAGTTCTAGACTGCTCAGGTCAAGTTCTAGATCCCTTCTCCAACTGACTAGACTAAGGGTCTGTTCTCCTACACTTCCCTAGTACTCCACCCACCAGGACCTAGGATTGGCCCTCTGTTCTAGGTGATGCATGCAGGGTTGGATTTCTAAATTAACCAGATCACTGCCGTGTCAGAGAATATTGCGGCTGCTTTTATGGCTGCAATACCCTCTTGTGACGCACTCGTTGCGGGGCGCCACACTCCCCCTTGGTTGAATACGCTTGTCCCCAAGCGTCACACTACCCACATTACAGAGGTTTTTATATTTTATAACAGGCATTACACTTTTATTAATGACAAGTCATTATATGGCATAAAAGTGAGGTAGACAAAATAAACAGGTAAAACACTTGGTGCGGACCCGGCGGGCGGTCGGCTGTCCTTTGATAAAAGTTCAGGCTGTAGCCGCGAGATCACACAGTCAGTGATTAACAGGAACAGAGTCATTGAATGAGTTCAAGTCTTAAAGTCACTGGCATGGAGAACGATGGGGCACCCGGATAGCAAACCACCCATCTGGACAAGCATAGCGTTCGTAGGTGATTACATCGCCCCAGTATAGGTCGCGATCGGGATGTCCTCTTGGCAAGTTTGACTCAACGTCCCGGCGCCCCACAAACACCTCCTCATTCAAACCCACCTCCCAAGCGAACCCCCACCCGGTATGTAAGTTAAAGGTGGAAATTCTACCTTCGCGGCGGAGTTCATCAGGCAGCGGCGGCTGGCGGCGAGCCTCGACACGGGCCTGCATGTTGGCGCGTTCACGGGCTTGCCACTCCTCTCGTCGTCTCTGGCGTACATCTCCGTCGTTACGGCTCGGGGTGTAGAGATGAGTAACGGAGCTGGTGGTTTGGCGGGAAGCTTGAACTTGGTGGGCTGTCTGGACCGGCACCCGGTGGAACGGCACAGGGGAAGGTGTCAGCGTTGCACCCGACCAGTGTACCCGAGCTGTATGCCCGGTAGGAAGTTCCTCGGTGTCTCCCCAAGCGAACCCGGTGTCGAGATCCTCAGCGGTGCTGCGGGTCTCGTCGTCATCCTCCTCGACTTCTCCTTCGATGACCACATCAGGCTGCTCGATGGCTGGAGATGTTGAAGCTAGTTCCTCTGTACAACAGGGCGGTGGTGCTGCGGATCCTTCCACAGAGACGTCCTGCAGGGCTTCCAGGCTGCCTGCCTCTTCATCTGTAGCTGTTGGTAGAGGGGTTTCAATCCCGGTTACCAGGTAGGCCTCGGCAGTTGCAAGGGAAGCCTCCGGTACGGGGGACGAAACAGGCAACAGTCTCGGTAGTTGTGAAACGTCGCGGGTTCCTTGGTGGGAACCTGGTAAAGGTCAAGTTCTTCTATGGAGCGTATGGTAAGCTCCGGCTCAGGAACGGGGTCGGCTGCGGTATTAATCGCTGGAACGGGTCGAGTTGTGGCCTCCACCGGAATGATACAGTCTATGGGCTCCGGTGACGAAGCAGGACAGGTGGTAGGCGACGGTGAGGCGGTCGAGAAGCTGGTGACGTCGTCTGGGCTTGGAGTAGCTGTACCCGGTCGGCTCTGCTGCATCGCATGGTGTAGTCGTCTGCCTAGGGTCGCGCTCCAGCTGCGAATCGTCCATTCCACAGTCTCAATTAGTCGCACCCGGAGGTCTTGTAGAGCCTCTAGCCAGAAGTCGGGGCTACCGTCTACGGTAAGGGCAGGACCCGGACCTAGTTGGCCTATGGCTGCTCTGGCCTCCGCCTCGACCTCCCACATTAGGTCTTGGAGTCTCATGCTGGCCATTCTCTTCTTTGGAGGGAAACCACACCCGTTCAACCGGTAAGCGTTCTGGTAGAGCTGGTGAAGAACTTCTGTGACACTCCCATTTCCTCTGGGCTTTTGTAGTCCATTGGTGGGAAAAGTCTTTGGGGTCCGCCCCCATGGTTGATTCGAGCAATCAGGGCGGACAAAGAATTTGGCGCCTTTTGTCTTTAGCCCTCCCACGATGAGGGGGGGGGTTGACTCACTCCTGGGCTTGCACGTGGCGGATTCTTGTGGCGGGAGCGCCATCTTGGAAGCCATTTTGGCCCACAGTGAAAAGGCGGGAAAGTTATTTTAGGGACGAACAAAGTCCAAATTGTAAACAATAAAGTCATTTTAAAGCACATGATACCCCTTGGATAACGGGCCTGCTCGTATCCTGTTCGTGACGCCATTTTCTGACTCACCGTGGCCGGGACTCCGGTTTAGACAGGCGATGCTTCCTTCCTCCTTGTCACGGGTGGACCGCGCCTGCCGGTAGCGGGCCCGGTGTAGTGCAGATCAAAAGTGTTGAAGACGTCTTGTAGGAACAGATTAAAGGGGTTTTTAATTTATTCATGACGCCACCTATGAGTAGTTTCGGTAATCGTTACCGGCGCTGCGGAACCTCCGGGGGATGGACAGCAGCAAGATGGAACGCTCCCCACAGGCTGAGCGGTGATCCCCGGAGGCTGGAGCTGCTTAAGATGTTGTGCGGCAGCTGCGGTTACCTTGTAGTGCGGACGGACAGTTCATAAGGAAGCACGGACACAGAAAGTCTCTGCAACGGGTCTTTACTGTAACCAGCAGGCAGTACATGGTATACAGTTTACAGGTAGTGGACCGGGTGGACTCAGCAGTGGTGGTGTCCCTTAGAAATCCGTAGTGTTCCTCCATTCTAACTAAGTGGTTGCCATTGTCCCCCAGGAATACCAGGTCGGGTACGGGGAGGCTGCTTCAATGCCCTATCCATGATGTACGTTCTGGATGTTTTGGGGAGCCTTGGATCCCTCAATGGGTACACCGCTGGTTAGACGACTGGAAGTTGGCTGGTGGTGGGGTGCTCCTGTAAAGCTGCTCCTCCACGCTTCTGGTTCGCGTAGCAGAGGTGAACTGCTGCCAGCTTCGGTACCAGTGAACCGGCTGTGAGTTGTGGGCACGGGAGTCTTTTGGGGAACCCGTGGTTACGATGCCCAATCCCGGTTGTTAAGGCCTCAGGTGCTGACACCCGACCGGTGATGGCCCGGGGGCTGCACGGGGTGCGGAGCCCCCGCTCCTCTCCAAGTTCTAGACTGCTCAGGTCAAGTTCTAGATCCCTTCTCCAACTGACTAGACTAAGGGTCTGTTTTCCTACACTTCCCTAATACTCCACCCACCAGGACCTAGGATTGGCCCTCTGTTCTAGGTGATGCATGCAGGGTTGGATTTCTAAATTAACCAGATCACTGCCGTGTCAGAGAATATTGCGGCTGCTTTTATGGCTGCAATACCCTCTTGTGACGCACTCGTTGCGGGGCGCCACACTAACAAAGAAGGTTTTTGTTTTAAAATGCCACAGATGCTGCTGTCCAGGGTACTGAACACCCCTCCCAGGGTTGTTGGTCTAAAGGGCATGGTGGTCGGCAAGGTGCAAGTAGTTAAATTAAACACAGTGCAAAAAATGCTTTTTATTACACTACTACATTATGTAATTGCATATATACTTATAATATTTTTTTTCTCAGGTTTCACAACGCTCGAGCACAGCACATGAGGAAGATGAGCAGGATGTCAACGACTTATGGATGGTGACCTCCTCATCTACCTGGTGGAGAACATTGATGTGAGGACACAGAGTCGGTGCCCTAAGCATTGTTAGGTCACACTGTGATATTGATGGATGTAAAGTATTGTCAATCATAAACTGTTTTTTATCTTTACAGGTGATAAAGTCTTGAAACGGTGGCGATCTATCAGGGATCACTACAGGAAAGAATTTAATAAGGAATGCGATTCAAATTAGCAATGTGCCGGCTCCCACCTGTGCTTCCTCCTCAGTCGACTGCAGCAGACAGATGAGTCATCACCCTGCCAACTCATCACACTGCTGCAGCTGTGCTGGCAGTGAGGAGGAGTGTGGATGGAAGCCTGCTGCAATGACACACAGGGACTGCAACTGAGGAGGAGACGGGCTCCGGGGGAGCAGCGGGAATATGAGCATAAACCTTTTTTTTTACTATGTGCAGTATGATGGGGGAATATAGAGGCTGTCACTGGGCTGCTTGTAGGTTGTGCTGGGCTGTGGAGACTGCTGCTGGGCTATGGAGGCTGTGCTATGGGGGCTGCTGCTGGAGTATAGATGCTACTGCTGAGTTATTAAGGCTGTGCTATGAAGGCTGCTGCTGGGGTATATGAAGAATGTGCTATAGAGGCTACTGCTGGGCTATATGGAGGCTGTGCTATGGAGGCTGCTGTTGGGACATAGAGACTACTGCTGGGTTATGGAGACTGCGCTATGGAGGCTGCTGCTAAGGTATATGGAGGAGGTGCTATGGAGGCTGCTGCTGGGACATAGAGGCTACTGCTGGGTTATGGAGGCTGTGCTATGGAGGCTGCTGCTGAGGTACATGGAGGCTGTGCTATGGAGGCAGTGCTATGGAGGCTACTGCTGGGACATAGAGGCTGCTGATGGGTTATGGAGGATGTGCTATGGAGGCTGCTGCTGGGCTATATGAAGGCTGCTGCTGCTATATCTATTATATAATTGCCGTAGCGACTTCCGTCGGAGCGGCGTGACTTCCGGTGGCTTGGTTAGCGAGCTGTTTCTTTCTCCTGGAATCTGTCCGTGGCCGCGTAGCAGCCGCGGCGACTCCCGAAGCAATGCCCGCAAAGCGGGCATTGCGAGTCGCTGCAGCCTCGCGAAGCAATGCCCGCGAAGCGGGCATTGCGAGTCGCTGACACCCCCACTAACCAAGCCACAGAAGCCCATACTACTCTACTATACACCGCTATAGTATACTACAGTCCCATGCCCATAAGCGCCATGGGACTGTAGTATACCATCGCGCTGTACACTACAGCCCCCTGCCAAGGGCATACGACTGTAGTGTACACCGCTATAGTATACTACAGTCCCATGCCCATAAGCGCCATGGGACTGTAGTATACCATCGCGCTGTACACTACAGCCCCCTGCCGCCCTAAGCCCATACGACTGTAGTGTACACCGCTATAGTATACTACAGTCCCATGCCCATAAGCGCCATGGGACTGTAGTATACCATCGCGCTGTACACTACAGCCCCATGCTCTTAGCCACCCCCTCAGTGCGCCGCCCCTACCCCCTAAGTGCCACACCCCTACACCCCGACCCGCCGCACCTATGCCCCTACCCCCTAAGCCCCGCCCCCTCCTAAGCTCCCGCCGCTTTCCCCCGCCGCTTTCCCCCGCACCTATGCCCCTACCCCCTAAGTCCGCCGCACCCCTACACCCTAAGCCCCGACCCGCCGCACCTATGCCCCTACCCCCTAAGCCCCGCCGCCTCCTAAGCTCCCGCCGCTTTCCCCCGCCGCTTTCCCCCCGCACCTATGCCCCTACCCCCTAAGTCCGCCGCACCCCTACACCCTAAGCCCCGACCCGCCGCACCTATGCCCCTACCCCCTAAGCCCCGCCGCCTCCTAAGCTCCCGCCGCTTTCCCCCACCGCTTTCCCCCGCACCTATGCCCCTACCCCCTAAGTCCGCCGCACCCCTACACCCTAAGCCCCGACCCGCCGCACACCTAAGCCCCTACCCCCTAAGTCCGCCAAACCCCTACACCCTAAGCCCCGACCCGCCGCACCTATGCCCCTACCCCCTAAGTCCGCCGCACCCCTACACCCTAAGCCCCGACCCGCCGCACCTATGCCCCTACCCCCTAAGCCCCGCTGCCGCACCCCTACACCCTAAGCCCCGACCCGCCGCACCTATGCCCCTACCCCCTAAGTCCGCCGCACCCCTACACCCTAAGCCCCGACCCGCCGCACACCTAAGCCCCTACCCCCTAAGTCCGCAAAACCCCTACACCCTAAGCCCCGACCCGCCGCACCTATGCCCCTACCCCCTAAGTCCGCCGCACCCCTACACCCTAAGCCCCGACCCGCCGCACCTATGCCCCTACCCCCTAAGTCCGCCGCACCCCTACACCCTAAGCCCCGACCCGCCGCACCTATGCCCCTACCCCCTAAGCCCCGCCGACTCCTAAGCTCCCGCCGCTTTCCCCCGCCGCTTTCCCCCGCCGCTGTCGCTAACACCTAAAGCCCTACACCCGAAGCCCCCGCCGTCCCCTAACCTAACGTCCCCGTCGATCACTTACATGCCTTCTTAATCATCTGATCGTCCGTCCGATCCACAAGTCCTCCGTCCGGCCAGGCGTCCTCTTCATCCGGCCCCGGGGGTCTTCTCTCTTCTTTCCGCCATCTCCGCCTCTTCGTCCGGCCCCGGGGATCTTCTGTCTTCTATCCGCCAACTTCCAGCTCCGACGTCCTCTTCAGTTATCATTAACATAGAATGGACGACAAATCCGCCATTCTATCTTAATGACATCTGAGGGGCTCTTCTGATTGGTCGCTCTCTACTGCCCTCAGCCAATCAGAAGAGCCCCTCCTTTCCCATTCAAATACATTAGCGGTGTGTCAGCGATTTTATGGCCGGCCACCTGGTTCTATTTGTCGGCCCTAAAATCGCCGACACACCTCTAATGCATCTCTATGGGCAGTGAGCCCGATTTCGGATTGGTCGCCGACCAATCAGAATTCGAGCTCACTGCCCATAGACATGCATTAGCGGTGTGTCCGCGATTTTAGGGCCGACAAATAGAACCAGCTCGGCGGCCATAAAATCCCGGACACACCGCTAATGTATTTCAATGGGAACAAATAAATTTAATAATAAAAAAAATAATTAAAAAATAATTAAAAAATAATAAAATTTCAGCGGACCTGAATGAGAACTGTGTCTCAGCCTAATAATAAATTTAATAATAAAAAAATAATTAAAAAATAATTAAAAATTAATAAAATTTCAGCGACCTGAATGAGAACTGTGTCTCAGCCTAAATAATAAATTTAATAATAAAAAATAATTAAAAATAATTAAAAAATAATAAATTTCAGCGGACCTGAATGAGAACTGTGTCTCAGCCTAAATAATAAATTTAATAATAAAAAAAATAATTAAAAAATAATTAAAAAATAATAAAATTTCACCGGACCTGAATGAGAACTGTGTCTCAGCCTAAATAATAAATTTAATAATAAAAAAAATAATTAAAAAATAATTAAAAAATAATAAAATTTCAGCGGACCTGAATGAGAACTGGGTCTCAGCCTAAATAATAAATTTAATAATAAAAAAAATAATTAAAAAATAATTAAAAATAATAAAAAAATAAATAAAAAATAATAAATTATTCAATAAAAATAAAATAAAAAAAAATATATATGCCAATTATATCAACCTTCCAGCGGACCTGAATGAGAACTGTGTCTCAGCCTAAATAATAAATTTAATAATAAAAAAATAATTAAAAAATAATTAAAAAATAATAAAAAAATAAATAAAAAATAATAAATAATTCAATAAAAAGAATAATAAAAAAATGAAATATATGCTAATTATATCAGCCCTTCCAGCGGACCTGAATGAGAACTGGTCTCAGCCTAAATAATAAATTTAATAATAAAAAAAATAATTAAAAAATAATTAAAAAATAATAAAAAAATAAATAAAAAATAATAAATAATTCAATAAAAATAATAATAAAAAAATTAAATATATGCTAATTATATCAGCCCTTCCAGCGGACCTGAATGAGAACTGGTCTCAGCCTAAATAATAAATTTAATAATAAAAAAAAAAATTAAAAAAAATAAAAAAATAATAAAAAAATAAATAAAAAATAATAAATTATTCAATAAAAATAATAATATAATGCTAATAATAATGTATTAATGCTATTATTAATGCTAATAATGCTATATTAATGCTATTAATGCTAATAATAATGCTATTAATGCTATTAATAATGTTATAATGCTATTATTAATGCAATAATGCTATTATTAATGCAATTATCAATAATAATGCTATTAATGCTATTAATAATGCTATTAATGCTATATTTATGCTATTAATGATAATATTACCTTTTAATGTATTATTAATGCTATTAATGCTAATAATAAGCTATTAATGCTATTAATAATTATAATGCTATTATTAATGCTAATATGCTATTATTATGCTATTAATGCTAATAATAATGAATAAGCTATATAATAATGCTATTAATCTATTAATTAATGCTATTAATGCATTAATGCTAATATTTAATCCTATTAATGGTATTATTAATGCTATTAATAATGCTATTAATGCTAATATTATCTATTAATGCTATTAATGCTATTAATAATGCTATTAATGCTATTAATTATGCTATTATGCTATTAATGCTAATATTATCTATTCATAGTATTATTAATGCTATTAATGCTAATAATAATGCTATTAATGCTAATAATAATGTATTAATTCTATTATTAATGCTAATAATGCTATTATTAATGCTATTTATGCTAATAATAATGCTATTAATGCTATTAATAATGCTATTAATGCTATTATTTATGCTATTAATGCTATTAATGCTAATATTTATCTATTAATGGTATTATTAATGCTATTAATGCTAATAATAATGCTATTAATGCTATTAATGCTAATAATAATGCTATTAATGCTATTAATAATGTTATTAATGCTATTATTAATGCTAATAATGCTATTATTAATGCTATTAATGCTAATAATAATGCTATTAATGCTATTAATAATGCTATTAATGCTATTAATTATGCTATTAATGCTATTAATGCTAATATTATCCTATTAATGGTATTATTAATGCTATTAATAATGTATTAATGCTAATATTTATGCCTATTATATAGCTATTAATGCTATTAATAATGCTATTAATGCTATTAATTATGCTATTAATGCTATTAATGCTAATATTTATCCTATTCAATGGTATTATTAATGCTATAATTGCTATAAGCATATTTAATGATAATGCTATTAATAATGCTATTAATGCTATTAATATTTTTTGCTATATTATTAATGCTATTATAATATTAATGCTAATAATAATTATAGCTATTAATAATTAATGTATTAATGCTATTAATAATGTATTAATGCTATATTATTAATTATTAATGCTATTAATGCCAATAATAATGCTATTAATAATGCTGTTAATGCTATTAATGCTAATATTTATCCTATTAATGCTATTAATGCTAATAATAATGCTATTAATGCTATTAATAATGCTATTAATGCTATTAATTATGCTATTAATGCTATCAATGCTAATATTTATCCTATTAATGGCATTATTTATGCTATTAATGCTAATAATAATGCTATTAATGCTAATAATAATGCTATTAATGCTATTAATAATGTTATTAATGCTATTAATGCTATTATTAATGCTATTAATGCTAATAATAATGCTATTAATGCTATTAATGCTATTAATTATGCTATTAATGCTATTAATGCTAATATTTATCCTATTAATGCTATTAATATTGCTATTAATGCTAATAATAATGCTATTAATGCTATTACTAATGTTAATAATGCTATTATTAATGCTAATAATGCTATTATTAATGCTATTAATGCTAATAATAATGCTATTAATGCTATTAATAATGTTATTAATCCTATTATTAATGCTAATAATGCTATTATTAATGCTATTAATGCTAATAATAATACTATTAATGCTAATAATAATGTTATTAATGCTATTATTAATGCTAATAATGTTATTATTAATGCTATTAATGCTAATATTAATGCTATTAATAATGTTATTAATGCTATTATTAATGCTAATAATGCTATTATTAATGCTATTAATGCTAATAATAATGCTATTAATGCTATTAATAATGTTATTAATGCTATTATTAATGCTAATAATGCTATTAATAATGCTATTAATGCTAATAATAATGCTATTAATGCTATTAATACTGTTATTAATGCTCATAATACTGCTAATAATGCTATTAATACTGCTATTACTGCTAATAATAATGCTATGGCTTATATTATTGCTATTGATGATGCGATTATTATTTAAAAATGTTTAAAAAAGCAATAAACATATTTTAGATACCCGATGCATTTGCATCAGGCTAACAGCTATAACTACTATAATCAAATTAATGCACGTTCTAGAATCCCGATGCATTTGCATCGGGCTCACAGCTAGTATATAATATGTAGGCTGTGCTGTATAATTTTTTTGGAGGTTGTGCTGGGCTATATATATTATTTGGAGGCTATGCTGTATATATTATTTGAATGCTGTGCTGGGCTGTATATATTATTTGGAGGCTGTCCTGCGCTGTATATATAATATGGAGGGTGTGCTGTGCTGTATATGTTATTTGGAGGCTGTAATGTACATACAAAATGGAAGCTGTGCTGTATATATTATTTGGAGACTGTGATGTGACGTGTATATATAATATGGAGGCTGTGCTTTGCTGTATATATTACTTTGAGGCTGCCTATATATTATTTTAGGCTGTGTTGTGCTGTATATATAATATGGAGACTGCTGCTGTGCTGTATATACAGTAGCATTTGGAGTCTGTGCTGTATATATAATATGGAGGCTGTGCTTGGCTATATTTATTATTTGGATGCTGTGCTGGGCATTGGGCTGTATATAGTGGAGGCAGCAGCTGGACTGCCACATAATCCAAATAATATATCCAGCCTAACACAGCCTCCAAATAATATATCCAGCCCAACACAGCCTCCAAATAATATATACAGCCCAGCAGCAGCCTCCAAATAATATATACAGCAGAGCCTCCAAATAAAATATACAGCCCAGCAGCAGCCTCCAAATAATATACATAGCTCAGAGTCTCTTTATTATGTAAATACAGCCCAGCACAGCCTCCAAAACACAGCTCCAAATATATACAACTCGCAGTCTCTATATTATATATACAGTCCAGCAGCAGCCTCTATACTATTTAAACAGCTCAGCAGTCTCCATATTATATATACAGTGCAGAAGTTTGCTACTGCAGTTTTCCAAGGTGTCCACAAGAGGCGTCCCCCTATGGTGGATCCAAAGACACAAAAAAGTGAAAGTGCAAAACAGGTGTTTGTTGGGAAGTGCGTGGGGAAGTGGATCCATGGATCCATTAGACTACATGGAGAACTGTGGCAGCTGACCACCAAGGCAGGAGATGCAGTAACAGACTCCGTTTCAGCCTCTGGTGCAGACACATTGACACAGTTACAGTCTCTGGTGTAGGCTGGTGACGCAGGGACAAACACAGGCACAGTCTCAGGTGTAGACAGGTGCAGCCGGGATGGCAGTAGTAGATAGGACAGCAGATGCGGACTGGTATGGGAAGGCAGGACACAGAGACAGTTAGTGGACACAGGGAAACAGGACCTGACAACTAGCTCAGCAGCCAGTAGACTGACTAAACTAATACGTTGCTCAGGCAGATTCCTTAATGGGAGGATGCTTTAAATACCTAGTGCCTCTAAGCCTGAAGGGACACTGTTGCACATCAAACACGGAGCGTGTTTGATGCACGACAGTGATGCAAGCGTAATGCGTGTTTTTGGGGTGTGTGTGTGGTGCTAGTGTGATGCGTGTGGTGAGTGTGCATGGCTGTATGGATGTGAGTGTGCTGCGAGTATGATGTGTGAGTGCGTGTGTCCTGCTTGTCAGTGTGATGCTGTCCATGGTCCTGAAGCAAACTTCAGGTCCGCAGACAGCATTTTCCGGTGATTTTAAACTCAGCGGCTATCAAAGCCGCTGAGTTTAAATGTGCCGGTTTCCCGATACAGTAATCAATAATATGTCAGCGCTGTCACAGCAGCACTGACACATTATAGTTAAAAACTCAGGTGTTAAAAAAAGATTAAAGTTATAGGGCTTATTAATCATTTTTACCCCCTCTGCAAGCTCTGCGCTGCATGTCAGCACAGAGTCTGCAGATGCGGCTAATATAAGCCGGTGCATGAAGGGTTAATGTGCTGTTGTGTGTTGCCATCACATGTACACAGAGTGTACGTATACCAGCACTGCCGCTGATCCTTTACGCAATTTACAAACAGGACCACGGACAGCACCCTCAGTGCTGAAGCAGACCAGCTTTAATAAAACTAAAACTATAACATGACAAATGCCGGGAACAGATTAAAACTGCTATTAACCCCTGAACTGCCAGGGTGGGATGTCACCATGTGTACACAAAGTGTACACACTCTGTGTACACATGATGGCAACACACAACAACACATTAACCCTTCATACACTGGCTTTTATTAGCCAGATCTGCAGGGTCTGTGCTAACATGCAGTGCAGACCTTGCAAAGGGGGTTAAAATGATTAATAAGCCCTATAACTTTAATCTTTTTAACTATGATGTGTCAGCGCTGCTGTAACAGCGTTGACACATTATTGATTACTGTACCGATAAATTCAAACTTTGAGATGTGCTAAGTTTGAAGCAATTTTGACAGCACACTCTTGCGAATATCGCATGGTGTGCTGTATGGGTGCGAGTTTAACTCGCATCCATATACTTTTAATGGCCATTTGCACGAGGAAATCGCGTGCAATCGCAGCATACTGCGATTGCACTTGCATTTCCATTGCAAGGCAAGTGTAATGCGAGAAAATCGCATTGATGTGACCTGTATCATTTGAAGATACAGATCCAAGTGCAATGCAATTTTTTTTCACGCATTACACTCGGGCGAGTCTAACGCCAGTGTGTTTCCAGCCTAAGTTAAAGTCGAGGGGCACTTCCAAGTAATAGCACACTGGCCCTTTAAGATCAGGGTAAGAGCACAGGTGCATGCTTTAGGCCCTGCGCAACGTAAACAGGCCTTGCATGAACCTGAGTGATGATGTGAACAGGCCTTTTAAGCCACATGCAAGAGCAGCACACGTGGGTGGCTGTGCAGAGGGTAGGAGGCGCGAGGTCAGACCGTGGTAGTGAGTAAGCTAGCATCCCAGCAGGAACAAAAGCATTACAACAGTACACAGATTTTTGAGCTAGTGAGTACAAGGATAATCATACCACATTGTTCAAATAAATATCAATAATTGAAATAACTATGCCCCATTGGAAACCAGCAGAAAGGAATAAAAAAATGTTACTTTGCTTCATGTAATCACGACACGGCCTCAACGCATTTCCCCTCCCATATTAGGTTCATCAGGGAGCCATAGAAATTGGGATACATGTCCTGGATGAGTGACAAGTCATTTCTGCAATGCTGATATTTTCCAGAGAGGATAGCCTTATAGACACATCCAAGGAGATAAAAGGAACTTTCCACTGCTTGGCCATGGCGGTATTCAACAATAGGCAATAGTAATTTTTTTGTTAGTTTTACCTGAGAACTTAGATGGAGGTCCTCTGACCCAGCTAGGCGTGGTTCCAGACGTGGACACTCACAAACCTGGCAACGTAAGAAACCACATAGAAGACACTGTTCCTGATGTCATCATCGATGTCTTAACTCTAGGGAGGTACCTACTCCACTGAGCTAAATGGGTTTTCCAAAGGCTTCAGGACCGGAAGATTGCACAGAGGGCAACTTCTCCTAACATCATTCTTGTCTTTTCCGATTCAGCCGAACTAATAAAGTCATGGCATCCGCCAGGGACTAAGAGGGAGAGTGGTGCACTACCATTTATTATGGTTATTTATCCCAGAAAGGAAAGTGTTGCAGAAAGTGGCATCATTCTTCCCAGTCTCTATGGCCCTCCTGTGCAACTGGGAACAGTAGTCCTCTGCAGCGAGGTCGCCTTGACACAATGCCCTGTTGTTAGATTCAGCTAACGCCACCTGATCCAGTTCATTATGAATCATTGCCTCAAAAAATTGATCCACTCATGACCATATGATGGGTGAATACTGAGGTAATTAAATGCCCAGGACTGGGGGTCCCCTCTAACAAGGGAGATAACAAGACCAACCAGAGTTCTTTTGTCCCCTCAGGAAACATGACGAAGTTGTAACAATATTTATCCCTCCCTAAAATTATTCAATTGTTTCCAAACCCAACTGGAAATCAGGAAGGTGAACTTTAGGTTCTATAGGAATGGCCCCTGCAACAAAACTAGGGTTAGGACTCTCCTGTGTTGGGGGAACCACCTGGGCCAGGATCTGGCTGTGCTGACTCATAGTGTAAGCTAATTCCTGAAGCATTCCCAGGAGGCTATGTATTTGATCAGCAAGCTGCTTAATAAGATCCATATTTTTTATGGTTGATTATTCTGTTATGCGCTAAAGGAGAGAGACACCGCAAGACTAGCATCAAACCAACATAGGCGCAGCCACCGACACACTTTGCGCAAGCTGCCCCAGCTAGGCAAGCATTTAAGGACCAAGGTGATCTTAACCCTGGTCCCATTAATGAGCATACTTAGTTGCCTGACAACCAAGGAATACGGTGTCCCATGTTCCCCAGGCAGTGAAACTTGAGGGAAACACAACATCCCATGTCCCCACACACCTCACCACTCCACAATGTGAAGCTCCCTCAGATTAGGACGGGTTACCTGTGTGTGTGGAGGCTCCACCCCAGGGCAAGCAAACCCCATCCTGGTACCCAGGGAAGAAAGATACGACCCAACATTCCTTACAGATAGAGTGTTGATCTGGGGAACTAGCCTGATTGCCGAGTCTGGAAGGATTTTTTCCCCTAACATGGAGCTTAGTGTCTTCCCCATGGGGTTTTTGCCTTCCTCTAGATAAACATTTTAGTCTATAGGCTGAACTCGATGGACTGCAGTCTACCTTCAACCTTAAAAACTATGACACTATGATTGACTTGCAAATTTCAGAATATTCGACTTCTTTGCCTTACAAAAACTTCTGGGTTGCTTTCACAGTATGTCCATTTGTACTGAGAAGCACTGACAAATCAACCTTGCAGCATTTGCCTAAATCTGAGCAGAAAGTATAGCCCTGTGCACTTTAGAATTCATTCAGGTGCTTTGTCTTCTGTCATATAATCAATTAACATTAATGACCCAGTGCCATTGGAAGCCATGCATGCCCATGCCATCATACTGCCTCCACCATGTTTTATGCAGGATGTGGTGTGCTTTGGATCATGAGCAGTCTCCTGGATCGATCAGAGCTCCCATGATTCATTTCATCGAATAAGCCAGTATTCTACAGTTCCTCCATATCTACTGTCCGGTCTGTACGGGTCACCCCTATGGTCCGGGATCCAGCATTCAGGTCTCCTTGTGTCGTGACAGGGGAATCATGAGCAGTTCCAAGCCTTCTCCATACTTTCTTCTTCCCATCATTCTCGTGCATGTTGGTCTTAGTTTCATCTGTCTAAATGTCATGCCCTCAGCGCGGGTCCGGTCTCTCAAAGACAGGGAGACCGGCGCTCACCATGTGGTGCTATCTACCTAACCTGCTCTGTCCCTGCTGCAGGTCTGGTCTCTACTGTGCAGGGAGACCGGTGCCTAGCACACAGCTCCACTGGTATTGCTCACCCTGTCCATGGCTCCAGGCGATCGGTGGCTCCTTTCTCTGCTAGGAATCTGTGTCCCCTAAACAGGTCTCCTGGAAACGCTCTTAGGAGGCGCGCCTCACTTCCTGCATATTCTTAAAGCAGCAGGGCACCTGTCTGTATTAAGGCTGTCTGTGCTGTGTTGTTCTGTGCATAAAAGGCATCCTCCCTTAAGGGAGGTGCCTGGGCAACACGTTCACTCTCAGGAAATCGTTGCCTGTGCTCAGGCCACACTCTGCTGAGCTCTTCATTAAGAAGATGGCTGCATTGTTTCCACTTGTTTGTAACACCTCTGTAAACACAAAGTCTTTGGGTTGTCCAGGCTTCTCCTGATGTCCACAGGACCATCAGGTTTCCTGCTCCGATCGGAGTTCCCAGGATTCATTTCATCGACTGATTCTACAGTTCCTCCATATCTACTGTCCAGTCTGAATGGGTCAACCCGGATTCGGCATTGAGGTCTCCTGGTGTTGTGACAGGGAAATCCTTGTTAGGGGTTAACCTTTGCTGGTGCTCCACTATGTGGTACAGTGTCGCGATCTAGAGGGTCCTCCCCTCAGGCACCTTTCCCCTTTGGGAGACTTTCCTTAATAAATATCCTTGGTTTTATGAAAGTCACTCTCCTGTCTCTTGAGTATCAACTATTCAGTACCACTGTACCACCAATGGTCTAGTGAGTCCACTTTAGATCATCACGCTGTCACGGGTGGCACGGATGACAGGGTAGAGGCCACGCGCAGACGGTCCCAGCGTTTGGCCAATCAGCCATAAGGTTTGAGGACGGTCCGTCTTTCAGGGGCATTTACCTTCTGTGTAGATAAAGAGAAGGTATGATAAGATCTCCCTATCTTGGGGAGACGGCTGGGAAGGTCTTGTGCTCGGTCTGGTTTCTACACCAGGATTCTGGGTCTCTAGGACCCAGCAGGTTCTTCCCACCTTTATAAGGAGTTTCATTGCCCTCCCTCGGTGCAGGTGATATTTCCTTGTGCACTCATTATCCTTGCTCCAGCAGAAGCAGAGGTTGTGGAGGTTGCTGTGCTCTGCTGCAAGATAAGTGTTTTCTTTCCCCATTGTCTGTTATTTCCTTGTGTTTGTCTTTAGTTGTTGGTGGAGGGGTCTAGTGAACCTCTCCATCTGATCCTTAGATAAGGTAGTGCTAGGATCAGAGAGGGACGAGGTTCGTGGTCGGCGACAGTTGAGGAAACTGTATAGGGACGTTAGGGCAGACAGGGTCAGCCCCAGTAAGACTAGGGGTCACCCTCTCCCTCTTGTGCCCATAGCTTTAGGGACTCCTTATTCCCCCCCCCCGTCGTGGTCCTACGCTGAGTGCCTCTCCCGCTCCCAGCGTGACATTATCACCTGCCAATACTGTAACTGAAGGACAGGGGAGGAATCGATTTTTCTTCCTTTCCTTATGGATCCTGTGTCTGCTTTGGCCCAGCAGCTGCAGTCCCTGTCTTTGGAGGTTGCGGACCTTCGGTCGGCTTTACAGGGCCCGCAACCGCAAAATGGTGTCTTGGGGAATCAAGCATTGGGTCAGGCCAGACCTGAACCTAAGGTTGCCCTCCCTGACAGGTTTTCAGGAGGTAGAGATAAGTTTACTGTATTCAAAGAGGCCTGTAAATTATATTTTAGGCTTAGGCCTTATTCCACTGGTGATGAGCAGCAGCGTGTAGGAATTATTATGTCGCTACTGCAGGGAGACCCCCAGTCGTGGGCTTTCTCTCTGCCACAGGACTCTACTTGTCTCCGCTCTGTGGATGAATTTTTTGACGCCCTGGGCCTCATATATGATGACCCTGACCGTGTCTCTTTGGCTGAATCCCGGTTGCGCCATCTCCGCCAGGGGACTCGGTCGGCGGAATCATATTGTTCTGAGTTCCGCAGGTGGGCAACGGACACGAAGTGGAACGATCCGGCGCTCCGGAGTCATTTTTGTCAGGGTCTTTCGGAGAGGCTGAAGGATGCTCTGGCGGTTTATGAGACCCTCCGTCCCTGGAGGCGGCTATGTCGTTAGCTATTCGTATGGATAGACGCCTCCAGGAGCGGAGGGGTAGACCTCCTGTTACTGGGAGCCATTCTCGTGGTGATTCCTGGTTACCGGGAGGTCACGCGGAGGGTGAGTCGTTCCTCCCGAGTGCGGAGGAACCTATGCAGCTAGGAGGAGCGGCGGCCTCGAGGTTCTCCTCCGGTACCTCCCGGGGCAAGGGGAAGGGGGTCTGTTTTTTCTGTGGGAAAGGGGACCATTTTATTGGGGCCTGTCCCTACACCCCTAAACGGACTGGGGGGCCTGGACCTTCTGTGACTATGGGGGGTGTGGAGGTGGTCGAGCGGGAGGTGTGTGTATCCTCCATTTGTACTTCCCGTTTCCTCCTAAGCGCGGAGGTGGCGCTGGAGGGCACAACGGAGGGTATTTCTGTGTTTGTGGATAGCGGTGCGGGGGTCAGCATGGTGGATGCTCATTTTGTAGACGCTCATGGGCTTAACTGCTGTTTATTGTCTCGCCCCATCCGTATCTATGCCATCGACTCAGCACCTCTTGCTCAAGGTAGTCTCACACATATCGTACATGACATTAAGTTGACGGTTGGATCCCACCATCAAGAGACGATATCTTGCTATGTTCTAGACGGTCTCCCCGCTCCCATCGTCCTGGGCTTGCCATGGTTGATTAAACATAATCCCGTAGTGGATTGGCAGTCCCGGGACATTGTGGAATGGAGTGATTTTTGTTCTGAGAATTGTTTGGTTACCTCGTTTTCGGTGGTGTCTGCTGTATCTCTGCCCCCGTTCCTATTGGAGTATGAGGATGTGTTCTCAGAGAAGGGGTGCCAAGACCTGCCCCCCCATCGGGCATATGATTGCCCAATCAACCTCGTTCCCGGAGTTAAACTGCCCAAAGCTAGGATGTTTGCGATATCGGGTCCGGAAAGACAGGCGATGAAGGATTTCATTTCCGAGAGTCTGCAGACGGGTCACATCAGGCCCTCAACCTCGCCGGTTGCGGCTGGTTTCTTTTTTGTTAAGAAAAAAGATGGGGGCCTCCGTCCTTGCTTGGATTTCCGGGAGTTGAATCGGATTACTGTCCGTGATCCGTACCCCCTCCCTCTGATTCCTGATTTATTCAGTCAGGTAGTGGGTGCTAAATGGTTCTCCAAGTTGGATTTGAGGGGGGCCTACAACCTGATTAGGGTCAGAGAGGGGGATGAATGGAAGACGGCATTTAATACCCCAGACGGCCATTTTGAAAGTCTCGTAATGCCGTTCGGGCTCACTAATGCCCCGGCGGTTTTCCAACACTTTGTCAATGACATATTCCATCATTTGGTGGGTAGATTCGTGGTGGTTTACTTAGATGATATCTTGATCTATTCCCCCGATTTGGAGACGCATCAGTCCCATGTCAAGCAGGTGTTACAGGTCTTACGGGACAATAAGCTGTATGCTAAACTCGAGAAATGTGTCTTCGCCGTTCAGGAGGTACGGTTTTTGGGGTACCTCCTGTCGCCGTTGGGTTTTCGGATGGATCCGGAAAAAGTCCGGGCGGTGCTGGACTGGGAACAACCGGACAATCTACGGGCATTGCAACGTTTTTTGGGGTTTACCAACTTTTACCGTAAATTTATTAGGAACTATTCGGTGCTGGTGACGCCTCTTACGGACATGACTAGGAAGGGGACGGATTTTTCCGAGTGGTCGGAGTCTGCTCGCCGGGCTTTCTCCTCCCTAAAGCGTTGTTTTGTTTCCGCGCCTATTCTCCGTCAGCCCGATCTTTCTCAGCCCTTCGTGGTGGAGGTGGATGCGTCTGAGGTGGGGGTGGGGGCGGTATTGTCGCAGGGCCCTTCGCCTGGGAAATGGGTGCCCTGCGCGTTCTTCTCCAAGAAGTTGTCGTCGGCCGAGAGGAATTATGATGTTGGTAAGAGGGAGCTGTTGGCTATTAAATTGGCTTTTGAGGAATGGCGTCACTGGCTGGAGGGGGCTGTCCATCCCATCACGGTTATTACCGACCACAAGAACCTGTCTTACCTTGAGTCCGCCAAGCGTCTCAATCCCCGGCAGGCTCGGTGGTCCTTGTTTTTCACGAGATTTAATTTTACCGTCACTTACCGTCCGGGGGTTGAGAACGTGAAGGCTGATGCGTTGTCGCGTAGTTTCCCGGGTGGTAGTGCTCATGAAAGTCCCGTTCCCATCTTACAGGAGGGGGTGGTTGTTTCTGCTCTTTGCCCTGATCTGGAGGGGGAGGTGTTGAAGGTCCAGGGGGGCGCCCCTGCCTCCTGTCCTTCTGGGAGACTTTTTGTGCCATCATCTTTGCGTCTCAGGGTGCTGTCAGAACATCACGACTCCGTATTGGCAGGGCATCCCGGCAGTAGGGCCACCTTCGATCTTTTATCTCGCCGCTTTTGGTGGCCGGGGTTGAGGAAGGACGTAGCGGAATTCGTATCTGCCTGTAGTGTGTGTGCACGGGCTAAGGTTCCGCATACCCGTCCGGCTGGTTCTCTCTTGCCATTGTCTATTCCTGAGGAGGACCGATTTACCTCATCCCTCTCCTCGGTTTGGCGGGGGGTGCAGAGTAGCTTGAAGCTCTTAGGCGACAGGTACAAACGTATGGCTGACAAGAAGCGTGCGCCAGGTCCGGACCTGTGTGTGAATGACTACGTGTGGTTGTCTACCAAGAATGTGAGGTTGAAGGTGCCCTCTTGGAAGTTGGGGCCCAGGTTTATTGTCCCTTATCAGATAACCGCCGTTATCAATCCCGTGGCGTTTCGTCTTGCGTTACCTCCCGCTCTTAAAATCCACAATGTATTTCATAGGTCGCTCCTCAAACCGTATGTGCCGTCGTCTAACCCGTCTCCTTTGCCCCCGGAGCCCATCTGCGTGGCGGGGAATTTAGAATTTGAGATCTCAAAGGTGGTTGATTCTCGCAGGTTGCGCCGTTCTCTTCAGTATTTGGTGCACTGGAGGGGATACGGTCCTGAGGAGCGGATGTGGGTACCGGCGTCGGAAGTCTCCGCCGCTAGGCTGGTCCGCGCTTTTCACCGTTCCCATCCGGATAAGCCTGGTCCTGAGTGTCCGGGGGCCACTCGTGGACGGGGGGGTACTGTCACGGGTGGCACGGATGACAGGGTAGAGGCCACGCGCAGACTGTCCCAGCGTTTGGCCAATCAGCCATAAGGTTTGAGGACGGTCCGTCTTTCAGGGGCATTTACCTTCTGTGTAGATAAAGAGAAGGTATGATAAGATCTCCCTATCTTGGGGAGACGGCTGGGAAGGTCTTGTGCTCGGTCTGGTTTCTACACCAGGATTCTGGGTCTCTAGGACCCAGCAGGTTCTTCCCACCTTTATAAGGAGTTTCATTGCCCTCCCTCGGTGCAGGTGATATTTCCTTGTGCACTCATTATCCTTGCTCCAGCAGAAGCAGAGGTTGTGGAGGTTGCTGTGCTCTGCTGCAAGATAAGTGTTTTCTTTCCCCATTGTCTGTTATTTCCTTGTGTTTGTCTTTAGTTGTTAGTGGAGGGGTCTAGTGAACCTCTCCATCTGATCCTTAGATAAGGTAGTGCTAGGATCAGAGAGGGACGAGGTTCGTGGTCGGCGACAGTTGAGGAAACTGTATAGGGACGTTAGGGCAGACAGGGTCAGCCCCAGTAAGACTAGGGGTCACCCTCTCCCTCTTGTGCCCATAGCTTTAGGGACTCCTTATTCCCCCCCCCCGTCGTGGTCCTACGCTGAGTGCCTCTCCCGCTCCCAGCGTGACACACGCCCTGTGGGTGTAACACTAAAGAATGCTTTACAGAACTGGGCTGGGTTCTTTATGTTTTTTGGTAAAGTCTCTTCTAAACTTTCTACTTTTAAGGCTGTTTAATGGTTTGCACCTTTTATATTTGCTCTCATGAAGTCTTCTCTTTGTCACAGATGCGGATGTGGACTGATTGTTTCACAGGGACGGGCTTATCCTGGAGAAGTGTAACTGAGCAGCTACTGAGTTCTTCACTAAACCCCTTATGGTGGGGTTAGGCTTGCTGCTGTTGGTAGTCACTAGGTACCACCCCAGGGAAGTCATAAGTACTGTAGCAACTGACCTAAAATTGTCAGAAAGGCAGATATAGATGCAGGAAATAGGCAGACCTGGACTACAAGCTGGAGCAAATTCAGATACTGGAACAGGCAGGATGGATGGTGCAGATAGTAAGGCTTTGGTACAGGTTGGATGGCCAGGCATGGAAGAGACCACAGGGCATAAACAGACACAGGACACTGGGACCAGACATGGGTACTGGATACTGGACACAGTTAACAAGCACAGGTAAGAGCAAATCAGATATAAATGTTCCATATGGTTCTATATATACAGCTTAGGTAAGAGCAAAGTGTGGAAGCACAGAAAACAAAACAGGTACCTTATTTTAAAGTCACCTCCCTAAAGCAAGATGGCTTAAATATCGAATGCCACTCAGCCATAAAGTGGAAGCATTTCCTAATTGAGCAGGCTGCCTTTATGATGCAGGAGGTGCTCAAGCGTGTGACCTAAGTGTGCTTCCAGGAGCCCTGCACATCATTTTGCAGCCCTCAGGAGCAGGAAGCAGAGGTGAGCACTGTGGTAAGCAGAGCAACTGGGAAGGTGATAGTGGCAACATGAATGTTGGGGAGAAGATATGGAGCAATGCAGAGGCATTAGACTCTTTATGGTAGACGTAGATACTGAATCGCCTACTTTTTGGCGTGTGTTTTTCACTGGAATGGATGTTGGTTTTAATTCACTGTGGAAAGGATTCTGCTTGAATATATCCATCACGGTTACCTTTCGTTACATCACTATTGCTTCACAAGCTGATACTGAAACAAGCCATCACAAAACCAAATACTGTATTTTTCAGAGCATAAGATGCACTTTTCCCCCCAAATTCTGGGGGAAAATGGGGGTGCATCTTGTGGTCCGGATATACAGGGCTGTGTGACTATGGGGCTGTGCTGGGGGAAGCCATGGATCTGGAGCAGGCTAGAGGAGGCTGGCGCAGGCTGCAAAGGCAGCCTATGATCACATGGGCACACTCATTAGGCTCATATAGTATTCACTGCATCCCCCTGTCCATCACCTCTCAGCACTGAGAGGTGAGCGGGGGAGCGGTGCATATTAAATGAGCCTGTGTACACACTCCCATCCTGGATATGGCCCCCATCCTAGTGAACACACAAGAATAATAAACAATGTAATGCACCCCTCAGTCTCTTCCTGCTTCCAGCTAATAAACCAGGATGGAGGGGCTAATAAACCAGAATGAAGGGGCTAATAAACCAGGATGGAGGAGCTAATATATTACTAGAAAGGGGCCCAGGATTGGGACATTTCCCTCATATGTGTCAGCAGCAGACCCCCCATAACAGTGAATTATAACCACATTTTTTGCCTAATTTGTTTCCCTAGATTTTCTTCCTCTAAAATCTGGGTACGCCTTATGGTCCAGTGCATCTTATAGTCTGTAAAATACGGTTCATACCAAGTATTTAAAAAATATATATAATAAATATTATTCAATATAATATGTAAATTATGTAAAACAAATAAAATCATATATATCAAATAATTTACAACCACAGTAGGTCCAATACCAGTTACATGAAAGTGTGAACAAAAACTATGGTGTCAAAAATCCTACATATTTGGTGCAAAGTATTTAAAAAACCGTATGGTAGACAGTAGAATAAGATCTATGAATAAGAATATACCAAGTATACAAACAAGAAAAGCTACAAGTTGTCAAATACCAAACGTTTAAAGAGAAGAGCTGAGTGAACACATCAATGTAATAATTTCCTACAATTGAAAGGATCAACCAATCAAAAATGTATCGCCAATAAACAATAAATTATGGCTTCATCAAGGGTGGAACCCCACATGTATTGTCACTAAATCATTATATCATCAGGAGTGGCGCTGAAGGTGGGATTTAATGATGATATGTCTGAAGTTCCACCCCTGAAGAAACCACAATATAGAGTCGACACACTTGGGATGCTTTTCCATAGTCCTTCTCTTTTCCCACTATCCAGGTCTTACAAGGGGCTTTTAGATGATATTTTAGTTTGTAGTGTCTTGTAAGATGAATGTCTTTGATTAAGCATTCAGTATTGGACAACTTGTGCCTTTTCCTGTTTCTATATACTAGATGTATTCTTATTGATTGTTCTTATCCTTATATTTTTTGCCATGTTGTATTCTAAATGCTTTATAGTGGGCTACCTTGTATTATGTGGGATTTTGGATAGGGTTTCAGTTCACACAGCCTGTATGGGGCTGATAGTGGACTTCTTGTGTTTTTAAATCTATTTGGCTGTGGAAGTACCATATCAGTATTTTTACTATATACTTACTATAACGAAACAGTTCATTTTACAAGATACAGACTTATCTCGAATTTATCTGAAAACAGCATAACAGTATGTATAGCCCTTTTTCTTCATTTAACCATTTCAATTCACCTCCACCATATAGCTCTCCTCCTAACACATCACCATTTCACATTCTTACTCTCTTGTATTGAAAACATCAAAGACAAAGAGAACCTTTTCTATATAACATATAACAAGTGATTTCATTCTCTAACCCCAACAACAAAAGCCATTTTCTTATGTTTGCTTTCATTTTATCAGCAGCCAGCACAAAGAATGGGATTCTTTAAAAAAGAGATATGACACTATTTCAATAGATTTGAACTTCAGTGCAATAACTGTATCACTTATTGCTGCAAAAGTCTACATTTTCACTGGCTGAAAACAGCAACAAATAACCGTGCCTTTGTCAGCTATGAAATGTATTCTTTATGTAACAATTTTTACTGAAATTGCTGGTGCGACTGTTCAGTGGATTGCAAACAATTGGATCTAACAATCTTTTTTTTGTGTTAAGAAGTTATCCCTGGAGGACCCTCGATAAAACAGAATTGAGCTAAAAGTTGTAATGGCTAGTTTAAGAACGCCAGGGGAAATTATTGGCACTAAGATTCCTTTGCTACAAGGGCTGACGCAGGCTATGCTCAGGATAAATTTTACTACTGTGGTAGTGACTCTCTCAGGCAACAATTGGCAAACCACAAGAGAGCAGGACTACTTTGACTTGTTATTAGAAAATCTGTTATAGCCAAGATATAGAAAGTTATTTCATTTTTCTTCATATAATGCAGCAGTTGTTAACCTAAAAAGACAACCAATGTGCAATTGGTGTATGTTACATGGTGTTTATAAATGGGAAACTAAAAGTTTTTGGACTAGACATAATGTAGACAGTATGGCAGCTGCCTGATGTGAGAATGCTTTCCATCTATAAATGGTTAATTGAGGTATCTCCTTCCTCAATTTAAGCACCCAAAAGAGGAAAAGGCTAAGGCTGGCTTCACAGCACGGCACCATCAGGTTCGGGGCTGTCCGGGGTGAGCCTGCCAGCCCCGGACCCGATTTTGCCATAATACAGCCCCATGGGTCCGGATGGAACCAGATGGCAGCTATCTGCCATCCGGTTTCCATCTGTCCAGGAGGACAGCATATTTGTGTCCGGGACAAAAAATCTGCCCAAATTGGATCCTCACTGATCCTCCCAGATTCGGTGCAATCCAGCGCCTCCTAACATGGGAGTCTATGGCGTCGGATTGCCCCAATCCGGGAGGATCAGGGAACCGGACGCTGGCTGCTGAAGTTTAGCGTGAGCTAGGCTGAACTTCAGCACTAGGGAGCTGTCCCCTGTGAAGTGGTTTAGCACCATTTCAGCAGGGGACAGCTACGTCAGCTGCGCTGTACAGCATCCGGCTCCAAACAGGATGGGAGGGCATATTAACCCTCCGGTTCTAATTCTCCGGAGCTGTCAAACTGTGTCTGGTGCCTCCTGCAAGGCACCGGACACAGCCTGACAGCCTAAGGCTGGCTTCACACCACAGTTCAATCAGGTCCGGGGCTGTCCAGGGTGAACTTGAGAGCCCCGGACCCAATTTTGACATTATACAGCCCTATGGGGCCGGATGGAGCCGGATGGCAGCTGTCTGCCATCCGGTTTCCATCTGTCTGGGAGGATCCTGGTGATTCAGACTATTCTCCCGGACATGGGAGTCTATGGCGCTGGATTGCCCCGATTCGAGAGGATCCAGGAACTGGACGCCAGCTGACGAAGTTCAGCATGAGCTACGCTGAACTTCAGCACCAGGGAGCTGTTCCCTGTGAAGTGGTTCAGCACCATTTCAGCAGGGGACAGCTACCTCAGCTGCGCTCTGCAGCATCCGGCTCCAAACAGGTCTGGAGGGCATATTAACCCTCCGATTCTATTTGTCCGGAGCTGTCAGGCTGTGTCCGGTGCCTCCTGCAAGGCACCGGACACAGCCTGACAGCTGAAAAATCGTGGTGTGAAGCCACCCTAAGGCTGGTTTCACACTGCAGTTTTTTCCTGATCAGTGTCTATCTGGTTTTTGTGCCAAAACCAGGAGAGGAACTTGCAGAGAAAAACTATAATTGAAAGATTAACACCTGTTTTGAGTTTTGGAGACAAACCTGGTTTTGACACACAAACCTGATCAAATCTGATCAGGGAAAAAACTGCAGTGTGAAACCAGCCATGAGACATAGACTAAAGGCCCCGTCTCACGCTTCAATGGTCGAACGATCCAATCAACGATCCGACATGACCTAGATCGCTTGAATGACATTTAATGATCGCTAGTGAAATGCCACACGTGCAGATATCTTTAACTACGCAGCAAGGATTCCGCGACAAGCAAATGATACTTGCGGTCGTTTGATCACCTACGTCCTTCAGTTCTGAATAGGCGAAGTCGTTAACAACATTGTTATCAAGTTGTCACACACACCGATGCTGCAGGTTGGACAGACGAGCATCGTTTGGTTTAAGGTCCGGTTCAAAAACCTCCCATCAATGATCAGCCGACTTACCGTTGATCATTTGTACATGTCACACTGAACAACGTCATTACGACGTCGATTGAACGACTGAAAACCGTGACGTTTCAACAATATCGTTAAGAATATCATAGTGTGAGACGGGGCCTTAATGTAGACATTCCCTTTTCTATGCTGGCAATGTGAATAAGACACTGATAAACACCAACATTTGTATGTCCACATAAATATGGTCTTATTTTTATAATGAAACAATGTGGTAACGCTCACAAATCAAATCTAATATATAAAGATAAGTTTATGTATGTGTGTATGTATGTCGCATTTACAACCATGAAATTTTCCACAACCATCCCAATTGACTCATAGACTATGTTTTGAGGGGAAATTTTAACTCCACGCCTTACAGTCATTCACCAAAAAAATCCTTATTAACTGTTTGTGTGGAACCCACTGTGACGGGGTACTCGGTGCCGGACCGGGGAATCACGGTAGTCTTGGTCCGGACCGTGTCCCGGGCCCACAAGTAATGGGTTTTGGGGGTTATTTACAGGAGAGAAAGTTGTGACGCCAACCGTGGTATGTGGTCAGGGTGACCACCGCTGCTGCAGAACCTCCGGGGATGATGTTTGGCAGCCGGTGATGTAACTGCTCTCCACGGACAGAGCCTGGTTCCCCGGGGCAGTGGTGATGAAAGTCTATGGATGATGCAGGGTAGGGATAGTGATAGAGATGATAGCAGTTTGTTAGGGGAAGTAGGGCTTGAGCGCAAGGATTACACAGACTCACGTTTTTTTGTTTTCCAAGTCTTTACTGTAGGTGTTATTCAGCAGAGTACTGTCCACAGAGTCTGTACCGGGGCCGGGTTGCTCCCACCCTGGCCAGGTCCTTGGCTTCCCACTCCTGCACTTTGTGTGGCCCTGCTGCCGCTTTAGCTAGGCTGCCGGCCCTGTCTCCTCTCACAGGTAACCACTTGCTAGGCAACTTGGGTCTTATCTTTGTGTTTCTGACTCCCCCATGTTGCCTTGCTGTGGTACAGTGAAGATATATAACCTCCACTAGTCCGGTGTTTACTGTGCTGCTTGTGTGAGGCACAATTGCGCATCCGGTATCCGGTCTTTGCGCTCCTCCGGGGTGAGTTTAAGGTAACTCCGTGTCTCGAGTGTGTTCCTCTGCTTCTCCTATTCCTCAGACCCTGGCTGGCCTGGAACTGGACAGTGAACCGTGGGGTGGGCTTATCGTAGCCCTTTTACACCCAGGTCCTTTTCCTCAGTCCTCTCAAGAACTGAACTAACTCCAACTGACTAACTGTCCACTTCCTTTCCACACCAGAATATATGGGGAAGCAGCTTTAGCTCCCCCTTCTGGCCTGGAGGTGCTAGTGTAGTGTTGTGGGTTGTGTGGGGAATTAACCCTTGGTGTTGTTACTGTGGCACATTAACCTCTGGGGTGCCACATTTGTATGTGTCAGACAATAGATACTGTATTGTCTGTTTTGATAATTAGCCTGGATATTTATCAGGTGGCCGATAGCAACCAATCAGAGCTCAGCTTCTGATTGGTTGCTATAGGCAATGAAGGACATTCATAGTATAAGGGCCCTTTCACATCAGCGTTTTTTGAAATTCGGGCAGATGCGGTGAAAAAACCGCATCTGCCGCGATTACCGCATACCGGCTGCAGTTGCGGCGCGGTTGCGGTAAACGCCATGCAAAGTATAGGCGTACTTGCGGCAGGTGCGGCAAGTGCGGTTTTGCACTTGCGGCAGGTGCGGCCGCGAAAAAAAACGCAGTCAGCCGCGTTTTTTTTTCGCGGCTGCACCTGCCGCAAGTGCAAAACCGCACTTGCCGCACCTGCCGCAAGTACGCCTATACTTTGCATGGCGTTTACCGCAACCGCGCCGCAAGTGCAGCCGGTATGCGGTAATCGCGGCAAATGCGGTTTTTTCACCGCATCTACCGCGAATTTCAAAAAACGCTGATGTGAAAGGGCCCTAAGACAACTTATGCATGTCTGTGAAACATTTAGGTAAGCTTGCCAAAGGCAAGGACTTCTGGAAAATGGAGCCCACTAGGATATGACTTTCAGTGAAGCAGCAGCCCCACAAAGTGACTAAGAAACCTCTTTGCTATTTTTATAACAACCTGCAGCCCACAGCCTTCAATATACTGCAGGAGCCTGCACACAGCCCTAAGCAGAGATGAGTAAAGAACGAATTCTGAAAATATTTTACAGCCTGGAGACAGCAGTATGTGTGGTTTGAAGGACAGGTTGTGTCAAGGAGTACATTGAAGCAGCAAACTAGAGAAATTGTGATGTAATTTATTGTGATAGATATGTCTGGTAATGGGGTGGCATGAAATCGAGGAAAGAATATAAGTTTGGCCAAACTGCCAAACTGAGTTTTATAAAGCATGATGAGAAAAAGGAGGATATGGCTGTGGAGACATGGGGATCAGTGGGTGCTCTCGTCCGTTGGCCCAGCTGCCTTTAGAAAGACAACGTGGACCAGGGCTTATCCCAATCTGAACACCCGAGCTTCTTAACCATGGGTGTAACACTACTCAGACAACACAGGGTGAGGGAATCACAATATTAAGGCTCTATTGGATCCCCAAACAGTTAATAGTATTTAACACATAACCAGCAAAACACAAAATGTAACAGGCAACAGAGTCTCACCCTTCCGCTGGCTCACCAGGGTTTTGTTGTGAATTCATTGGAGCTCCCTTCTGTGGTTGTTGCTGGTGATGCAGCTGACTGTGTGGGTTTCACAGGTGATGGGGATTAGCAGTCTGGTCCATGGAGCATATAATGGTTGGAACTGGATCATTCCTTGCCAGTTGTCTTTTGTTCCTGGAGGAGCTCACATTTCTCTGTTTTTTTCTGCTCTGTGGAGATCTTTGCAAGATAAGTGAATGTTTTTTTGATATTTTGTGGCACACTTTTGTGTGCTTAATGTTCTGCTTATGTTTTGTCTTATTCTGAGCTGTGGGTTTGCTATCTAGTTTGTATATTTGTTTATCTGCTCTCAGATAAGAGGTTTTCTTCCTAGGAATTTTACCATTCACTATTATCTGTTATTTCCAGTTCTGCTGACATTTGATTCATAGAAGTCTGCTGATATAGAGTTCGCCGAGTCTTAGGCTGCCTTCAGACTTGCAGATGCATCTGCAGCGTTTTGCAGATGCATCTACAAGCATCTGCATGCAGACCGCGGCCCCTATGTTTATAATGGAGCACACGGCGGTCTGCAGATGCTTGCAGACCGCCGTGCGCACCCATTCACTCCTATATGTGATCTGTGCGCAGGCGCATGCCTGCGTACAGATCACACACTCTCGTCCGCACCAGGGACGCGACATCTCGCGTCCATGGTGCGGACGAGAGTGTGTGATCTGTGCGCAGGCATCCGCCTGCGCACAGATCACATATTGGAGTGAATGGGTGCGCACGGCGGTCTGCAAGCATCTGCAGACCGCCGTGCGCTCCATTATAAACATAGGGGCCGCGGTCTGCATGCAGATGCTTGCAGATGCATCTGCAAAACGCTGCAGATGCATCTGCAAGTCTGAAGCCAGCCTTAGTGACTCAGGATAATTTTTGTAATATCTGCTGTTGGTGGTTTTTTATACTGATCGCAATAGTATTCTATCCTGTCTTTCCTATATAGCTAATGTGGCCTTTTTTGCTAAATCTTATACTCTGCCTGTGTTTGTTTTTCCGTCTCTTGTTTCCCAGTTAATATCTGTGGGGGGCTTGCTATTCTTTTGGGGTTCTGCTCTGAGGCAAGATAGCTTTTCCTACATCCATGTTTAGGAGCAGTTCTCCGGCTGTGCAGAGGTGTCTAGGTCTGGTTAGTTACATCCCACGGCTACTTCTAGTTGCGGTGTGTAGTCAGGGATTGCGGTCAGTACAGTTACCAATGACTTCTGCGAAATCTGAATGTTACTCCTAACTCATCAGATCATAACAGGTTTAGAATATTCGTGCCTCAGATCTTCCAGGACTATTTACTCCAAACCAGTGGCACCCTGCGTTTGGCAGGCACCCACCGAGAAAGAAATAATGCCAGTTTTAGGAAGCTGAGTCAGCACGGCAAAGTCTGTAGGCAGGTGACTGGATTGTCCCAACCTGCATGGCTTTCTTATGCAGTCTTTGTTATCCCAGCCGAATCCGATTGCTCGATGCTGAAGTCCTTGTAGTTTTATAATCCAGGTTCTGATCCCCTTGATCAGCACCGAAATGCCTAGGCCTGGAGTTATGGCCTGCTAATCGGGTACGTAGATCCTTAATTAGCTGCCCGTATCCAATCTGCTGGTCAAAATGAGCAGTACTCCTTATATACCCTCAGCCCTCACTGCAGGATATTGGGGACTTCACAATTGGTAAAATAAAACTGTCTTCTCATCGGCTGGATCTCAAGCCTCATATAAAACATTTCTAGTAATATTGCAGTCTTGTCAAGGGAGAGCCACTGGCAGATGGTTTACCTAGCACCTAGCAACATACATTTAGTCTGCAATCCATGACATTAAACAATGGTGGCTGACGCTATTTACATGGTGTCAACAATCCACATAGTAATACAATGGCATTCTAACAGGATTAAGTTCCTCTGACCTTACAGAGGAGAGATAATTGCATTACATGCGTCAACATCACCAAACATCTACAAGACTGGTAGGAACAATGGGTAAACAAAATACTGTCTGGCTAAATTTTAAGAATTTAACCCATGCTATGCATTGAAAGAGTCCATTTCGTCACAATGGCTGATAGACACTTTGGGATCCTGGAGAGCAGAAACGTGGCCTCTAGTCCAGAGTAGCAAAGAGTCTTTCTTCCACACCATAAAAAGAAATAATGAAATCTATCTTAAGTGAAAATTTATTGCATGGTTTGCATCAACTACAAGAAACATCTGACTGCCGTGCTTGCCAACAAGGGTTTTGCCACCAAGTATGAAGCCTTGTTTGCCAGAGGGATCAAATACTTATTTCTCTCATCATAATGCAAATACATCTATATAATTTAGACCAGGGGTCTCAAACTCGGCTGGGCTGGTGGGCCGTGCATAGAAAAAAATTTATATAGGGGGCCGCATTCATTGTAGGACTAAGTGACATTTTAGCAACACCAGAATTTTTTGCTCAATGTAGTAATGCCCAAATCCTGATCTTCTTGTAGGAATGTCCCCACCCTAATCTCCTTTATGTAGGAATGTCCCCATACTGGTCCCCATCGTATATTAATGTCAACCATTCTGACCCTCATCTTGTACTAATGTCCCCATCCTGGTCCTCATCTTATACTAATGTCCCCATCCTGGTCCTCTTCTTGTACTAATGTCCCCATCCTGGTCCTCTTCTTGTACTAATGTCCCCATCCTGGTACTCATCTTGTACTAATGTCCCCATCCTGGTCCTCATCTTGTACTATTGTCCCCATCCTGGTCCCCTTCTTGAAGTAATGTCCCAATCCTGGTCCCCTTCTTGAAGTGATGTCCCCATCCTGGTCCCTTTTTTGAAGTAATGTCCCCATCCTGGTCCTCTTCTTGTAGTAATGCCCCCATCCTGGTCACAGAGCCCATGGGACTGTGAGCACAGAGCCCACAGCGCCCACAGCGCCCACAGAGCCCACAGAGCCCAGAGCGCCCACAGAGCCCACAGCGCCCACAGCGCACACAGAGCCCACAGCGCACACAGAGCCCACAGCGCACACAGCACACACAGAGCCCAGTGCACACCGTCAGTGCCTGGACCCTGCCTCACTGTCTATGCTGCTGTGCCCCTGCCGGACCCAGTAATCGCCACTTAAATTACAGTACCATACTGGCGCCAGTGATGAGCAAATGAACAAATATTTATTTCCCCCACTTTATTCTGCCTGACCGACCGTCAAGGACTTCACCTTCGTCCTAAGAATCGGCGGGCAAAGTAGAGTGCAATTTACCTACAGAAGGGAAGGTATGCTGAGGTAGAAGGTGATCCCAGAGAGAGTAAAGCAAACAACAAAATACCAAATACAAGAGAAAGTATATACTGTTAAGAATATGCCACCTACTTCCTAACAACAAACAGAAATTAGGTACAAAATAAAGAACAAAAACAACAGAGACATGAATCCTAGCTGGTCTTTCTCTGTGTAGCATAAATAAATGGCTGGACATTCAAATGAGAATATCACTAGCAGGAAATTCCAATGAGGAAAGCATTGAATGCCGTGCCAGAATGGTGATTGGGCAAACAAACTATTGAGAGATTGGTAAAGACAGAGACAGCTCTCCCAGCTCTGTTGTGTTGCTAAAAATAAAAGCTTTGATTGTGTCAGAATGGCTGTAGTCCATAAGATATGTGATACATCGTTGGATTCAGGGCTTCTTTGCCTACATTATGTTGCTGTCAGATGGGGTAGCAAAAGCCTGCTGACAGATTCCCTTGAATTCTCCTCTCAGATCCGGGAGTTGGATGTTGACCTTTACAGGATTCATTATTTTAATTATGTTATACGGACCAACAAATTTAGGAGCAAATTTCCTTGATGGAACTTTTAGATGATGATACCTTGAGGGTAGCTACACAAAATTTCTTACATTTGAGACAGGGGCCCTCTTATGTCTGCAGTTTGCAGTTCTCTTGGTCCAATTGTTCAGCAGGAGAGAGGGAAAAGAAAAGCAGAAAGCACACCGATCTAAATGTAGGTGTATGGTCAGATCATAGGTATGTGTAAAGGTACCGTTACACGCTTCAATGTTGTTAAGATCTCACCAACGATCTCACGGGAGCGCGGTCATTAGGACATATTTTTGAGATTGTTGGTGAGATGTCACACGTCTAGATATCGTTAACGATGCACTAATGATGACTAACTAATGACTAATGCATGAGCAACACGGTGCCTCAAGTGGTTAGCACTGTAGCCTTTGCAGCGCTGGGGTCTTGAGGTCCTGGGTTCAACCCCCACCAAGGACACTAAGGACAACATCTGCAAGGAGTTTGTATGTTCTCCCCGTGTTTGCGTGGGTTTCCTCCGGGCACTCCGGTTTCCTCCCACATTGTAAAGACATACTGATAGGATATTTAGATTGTGAGCTCCAAGAGAGACAGCATTACTCATGTATGTAAAGTGCTATGGAATTAATAGCGCTATATAAATGAATAAATATTATTATTAATGATGTGGCGAGCAGCTATCGTTAGCACAACCCAGCAAATGATACTTGTTCACTGTTGTGAATAGGCAAAGTCGTTAATGACATTGTTATCCTGGTGTCACACACAACGATGCAGCAGGTTGGCTGAATGAAGATCATCTGATTTGAGAATATGTTCTCAAATCTGCGATCAGCGATCAAATGATTTATCGTAGTCGTATCTTGGTGTCATACACAATGACGTACTAACGATGTCGTTTGAATGAATCCAAACCCATGACGTTTGAGCGATATCGTACCGTGTAACGTTCCCTTTAGTTGCACTCAGCTTTGTTAGACCTTGATCACTTGCTTATAAAACCCTTAGAACCACAGGATATCCAGTGATGATCTTCCTTTTTGAGCGGTATGCTGCAGATCCCTGGTGGCTATTGTTTAACACGATCAGAGTTATCATAGGAAAGATATCCGTAAAGAATTTTCCTCCAGGCTATTTGCGCTCCCGAATAACTTGTGTATACAAGCTATAGAATTATCCTGTATAGATCTTTATTGTTTCTCCAAAAACATGTACATACAATACGACAAATAAAATGTCTTCCTGATGTATTTTGTTATAAATCCTATAAAAGCTAGTCAGAACTTAGTAGCATTTATAACAAAATACCTGAGGAAGACATCTTATTTGTCGAAACGAGTGGTATGTACATGTTTTTGGAGAAACAATAAAGATCTATACAGGATAATACTATAGCTTGAATACACAAATTATTCGGGAGCGCAAATAGCCTGGAGGAAAATTCTTTACGGATATCTTGATCCAATTGCAAATTATCAAATGTGTTTTTCAACCTCTCTCCAGACCTTAATCAAATAAGAATAATATATTTTTCTGGTCTAGGACCGCAGACTGAAAACCAGAAAAAGCACCGAAAACTGGATGAAAATGCCCTCAACAAAAAAGGAGAGGCATCGGTAGCAGTTGCGGTGCAGTTACTGAGAGCAAACTCAGCCAAAGGTACAAAATCCACCTAGTCCTCTTGATTAGAAACAATACATCTTAAATACTGTTCTGGCTCAGTCTCTCCACCTGAAAGATAGACAAAGGATAATAATCTGAAGAGAACAAAAGCTTAAGGGCCACTTTACACATACCAACTTATCTGTCCAACTTCTGAACAACTTACTGGTTGCAGTGAAATCATGGACACATTGCTCCATTTTGTGCCTGTGTACAAAACGGAGCAATGTGTCCATGATTTCACTGCAACCAGTAAGTTGGTCAGAAGTTGGTCACCAAGGTTGGTGTGTGTAAAGCGGCCCTAATTCCTAACCTGAAGCAAACTAAGCAAAAAGGTAGCCATAAACTAAACCTCTCAGATATAATGTTTTTAGGAACACAATGTAGCCTAACGAAATGAGAGGTAAACAATATAGCTACTTAGCCATAGGCAATTTTGGTAGTGGATCCAAGTGAACCATCTTAGGCCGGCTTCACACCACGATTTTTCGGGTACCGGGTCTGTCCGGTGTGAACCGGACTGACACAGATCCGATTTTGCACCCCATGCATGCCTATAGTGCCGGATGGCTGTTATTTGCCATCTGGTTTTGTGGTTTTCTGGGAGGATCCGGTTTTATTTGATTTGTGTCCCGGACACAGAATTGGAGTTTGCATAATTTTTTGAGTTCAGTGGCAAAAACGACCAAAACCGGATCCTCCATAACATGGGAGTCTATGGACACCGGATCGCGTCTGATCCAGCAACAAAACAAACCAGTTCCTGGACACCTGGTGCAGAATGAGCGGCGGCCCTGCAATTCAGCCGTGCTCGTTCAGCACCATGGAGAGCGCAGCATTACAGAGCTGCCGCTGGAGTTCAGCACCTGGAGAGCTACATGGCTGAAATTTCAGCACTGCGGTCATCTCCCCTGCACCCGCGCTGCTTAAATTTCAGCACTGGACAGCGGCACAGACGCGCTCAAACAATTCCTGTTTAAAAGAAGATTAGAGGGCATATTTGCCCTGGGTTTGTGGACGTTCGCGGCTGTTCGGTTGTGTCCGGTGCATCCTGCAAAACACTGAACACAACCTGACAGCTGAAAATCATGGTGTGAAGTCGACCTTACTGAAATTGTCCAAAACCACCCATACAACACTATTACCACTAGAATTATGCAAATATGTGACAAAACGCATGGAAAATGAGTCCCAGTTGAGACAAAGCCTCATTATTCAAACGAAACTCTGCTGGGGCCTGGTTTTAGACCTGGTGTAAAATTTGGACTTAGGGACATACTCATCAACATCATTTTGAGCACTCTGCCACCAAAACAGCCTGAAAATAACTCTCCAGGTGGCAGAAGAACCAGTATGCCCAGCAAACACATAGTCATGCACTTTGTTAAGAAGGTCAGTATGAAGCAAGGATGGCTCAAACAATTTGCCAGTTGTCAAACTCTTCAGTGCACCAAACTGAGCCTCCACAATGCGCTGTCTGAGATTAATCCCCAGAGCACCCGCCACCACTCCTTCACTAAGAATTTTGACTGGATTTTTGTTCCTCAACTCTGAAACAAAACTAAGCGAAAAAGCATCAGCCCTCACAGGGACAGGTATGACACAGAGAAATCAATCCAAGTGAAAAAAAGGGACCGCCGGGCCTGACTAGTATTCAAGTATTTAGTAGCATCATGAAAATATTTGTGATCAGTAAAGATCGTTTTTCTATGCCTAGCTCCCTCCAACCAATGCCTCTATTCCTTGAAAGCTTTCTTAATAGTCAAAAATTCTCAGTCGCCTATGTCATAATTTGACTCCGCTTGTGAGAGTTTCCAAGAAACAGAAGCACAAATATGAAAGTAACTGTCCTTCTTCTGTGAAATAACAGCATCCATCACTATAGAAGAGGCATTTACCAGAACCACAAAAGGCAAATTAACATAGGTAATTTAGGACTGTAGCTTTAGAAAAAGCAGTCTTGCGAGACGCAAAGGTATCAATAGCCTCAGTAGACCAAGAGGAAAAATCAGTCCTCTTCTTGGTCATACCAGTAAGAGGTTTGACTGTGACAGAGACGTTCTTAATGAATTTATGGTTATAATTAGCTAAACCAACAAAAACTCTGTATAGCTTTAAGATTAGTAGGCTGTACCCAATCAAGGCAGCTTGTATCTTATGGCCACTTTATACGCTCCAACGTTGGTCCGATAATGGATCCGACGGCGCGGGAGCGCGCTTTTTCTGCCCAGAATTCTAAGGTCGCATCGGAGATTTACACGGCGCAATATTGGCATACAACGTCTCTGCGATGTCTACGCCCCCCTTGTACGGCTGACCCAGGAATGACCATTTAACATGGGAGAGAATAGGGAACGTTGTACTGCACATTGTAGTTGGGCGTTTACACAGCCCGATCCGGCTCCAACCTCCATCCAATATCGGGCCGTTGGAGAGCACGCTCATTCGATCCCAATATCGTTTTGATATCGTTCGTGCATCGTATTGGTCATTTATACTATACAACGCACGAACGATATCGGGGACAACGCACGTACCACGTGACTTTTGGTCGGAGTTGGACGCCGATATCGCGACGTGTAAACCCACCATTAATGAGATCCATCTGAAAACTTAGTAGAAACAAAATGACCCAAAAACTGAATCTGCTGCACCTCAAATTGACACTTCTCTAGCTTGGCAATTAAATTGTCACGAAAAACTTGAAGCACATGCTCTCGATGCTGTTCAAAAGAACATGAGTAAAGATATCATCCAAAGATACCACTACAAATCTACCCACTAGAGAAGAAAATATATAATTTATGGAATTCTGAAACACTATTGGAGCATTGGTCAAATAGAATGGCATCCAAAATTTTTAAAGAGATCTTCGGGTGTATTAAAGGCAGTCTTCCACTCATCACTTTGGAAAAACGTATAAGATTATATGCTCTTCTCTAATCCAGTTAATTAAAAATATCAGGAATATGAAGTAGTGGGTATGAATTAAGTAATCTTATTAACCCCTTTACAACTAATGACGTATAGGTATGTCATTGGTCGTGTCCTTGACTTTGATGCGAGCTGATCTGATCAGCCAACATGTGCAGCAAACAGGAATGGGTCGGTCAGAGATCCTTTTAGTTAGTTAGATAGCGCTGCCAAACCCTGAAAGCACAATATAATATGCGTTGGCAGGGATCATGCTGTTCCCTGCTGCCATCAGTGACTCCATAATGTGATTATGAGACACCGATAGGTTGTCATGAGAGCTGGGGGTCATCTGATGACCCCTCTTGCTGTCATGACGGAGTTCCTGTGAACCCCACCTGTGTGGCGGCATTCACAGGAAATCAGCATTTTTCCTGTTCAGAGGGATGCTGAAGCATAGCTCTAAACAGCAGAAGCAATTGGACAGTGCAGGCTTCAAGTCCCCTAAGGAAGCTAATAAAAATCAGTATAAAGTGTTAAAATTAAAAAAAAAAACAAAAAAAAAAACATAAGTTCATATCAGTCACCTTTTGCCCAATTGAAAATAAATGTATTAAAGAAATAAAATAAAAAAAATACATATTTGTTATGGCCGAGGTCAGAAATGCCTGATCTATCAAAATATAAAATAAAGTAATCTGATATTTTTTCTGTTATGCAGTTTACCTAAGTCAAAACGCCAAAATTATTTTTTGGTCAATGTAACTTTGCAATAAAACGTAGTAACAGGCAATCCAAACGTTGCATCTACCTAAAAAGGGTATAATTAAAAACATCAGCTCACGACTTGAAAAATAGGCCCTCACACAGCATCAGATCCCCAAAAATAACACTACGGGTCTCGGAAAATGCATAAAAAAGCGCAATTCTCCTTTTTTTGGCAAATTTCAGAATTTTTTTTCACCACTAAGATAAAAGTATACATGTTTGGTATCTACAAACTCGTATCGACCAGGGGAAACATACTGTCAGCTCAATTTTACCATATAGTGAATATGATAAATAAAAAAAATTGTGAAATTGCACTTTTTTTGCAAGTTAATCACAATTTCTTTCCTGTTTAACAGTTCACTATATGGTAAAGTGAAGTATGTAATTCCAAAGAACATCTCATCCTGCGAAAAAAAAAGCCATCATATGGCTATATTGATGGAAAAATAAAAAAAAGTTATGGCTCTTATTCTGGCTGTACAGTTCAGTGTAAGTACTTCGTGCCTGAAGTATCAATTCCTCTGATATTTGTATTAACTATTGTACTCACATGCAAGCATCCTCTGATAGTTCCAACTCAACCACACTGACTTGTAATGAGAGTCCAGGAGAAATGGAGATGAGTTTCACTGAAATCTTGTATTAAAGTACAATGCAGTAGGTAGAAAGAGTGATTCTGGAGAGCGCAGCATAACATGTGTAGATCCAAGATGACTAAAGTAAAACTACAACGGGGAAGTAGGGATGAGCAAGGCCAACATCACAGGCTTCAGGAAGAAGAAAGGGACAAACTACCAAAGGCAGTACTTTTGCATAGCAACAGAGAAAATGCAAAACAAGGCACAGAAAACACACAATGAAATACTCGCATTCATGAGACATAACAGCTCTTGAAAGAAGGGTAGAAAAAAACTAAAACGGAAAGTCACCCTGAGGTCTCTAAAATCCAAACAAGGATGCAACCCTCCATCTTTTTTCTTAACACAGAAAAATCCCACGGTGACTGGTAATGTGGAAGGCCTTATGTGACCCTTAGAGAGACTCTTTTGAATGTATTCCTTCAAGGCATCTCTTTCAAGAAGACAGAGGTAAAACAAAGGAGATTCAGGCAATTTGGCCTCTGGTATAAATTTGATAGCACAATCATATGACTACACTATGCAGGGTCTCGCAAGATTCCATTGCGCAGGCTTCAATAGCACACAGTGACCCGCGCCACTACACAGGTACGACGGCTGTGAATTCCCAGCCAAGGTGCAGGAAGCGCTGGCAGCACCCCAGGGAGAGTGCTAAATCCCGCTCACAGGGCTAGACCCAACATTGAAAGGGGACATACCTGGAGGCACCTACATGTGCAGATGATCTACTAATGACCTTACTATTGATGCATATATATTGTATGCATTATAACAAGAAACCACTACAAGGGGGAAAGTCCTCTTGAAACTCGACAAAAAAAGAAAAAAAAGCCTTCACAGGACTAGATGATCCTCTAGGTGCAAACATAAAAGACAGCGATACTTTGATAAAGATCACGGAGTTGTGATCGAAACGTCAGCCAGATCGCAGATTGTCTTTATGCACTAAGGAGAATAAACACATATCTTCACCTTGAAAAACTTTTGAGTGTGCAGTGTTCTTTGAACTATAATTGTATCTAAAGTCCATCTCTGAGCTTCCCACTCATTGTTAACCCTTTCTTTAACAAAACGTCTGCAGCTAGCATTAGTTTTCACAGTACACGTATAAATCAGTGAAGCAACGTAGAAGTGCATCAACATAACACATTAGATTTATAATATGACTAGCTGTAGTACCCGGCTACGCCCGGGTTAATAAATAACTGATGTTAGCTATAACAAAATAGAATTTGAATATGTTATATTAATGACCTGTAAGAAAAGAGAAGCTGAGCTGTGATTGATTGCTATAGGCAGCCTAATAAATCTCCAGCCAACAGTAAACCCTCCCCCTGGCCGCGCAGTATATGTTACCTCACACATACACATAACAGACAGCTCATGTGACTGACATCTGCCTTAATTCCCTATATGGCACATGTGTTGCACATTGGCTGTTTTTAATCAGATGTTTATGTTTGGAAATTAAAGATAGCACACGTATGAGGCGAGTTGTGTGAGGTGATTTGTGCACATCTGTGTCTGTCTGTGTGTGTCCCTGGGGTGTGTGTATGTGTGTGTCCCTGTGGGGTGAGTGCATGTGTCCCTATAGGGTGTGTATGTGTGTGTGTCCCTGTGGGGGAGTCTGTGTGGTGTGTGTGTGTGTATCTGTGTTGTGTGTGTCTCTTTGTGGTGTGTGTGTGTGTCCCTGTGGGGTGAGCGCATGTGTCCCTATAGGGTGTGTATGTGTGTGTGTCCCTGTGGGGGGGTGTCTGTGTTGGGTGTGTGTGTCTCTGTGTTGTGCGTGTCTCTTTGTGGTGTGTGTGTGTGTGTCCCTGTGGGGTGAGTGCATGTGTCCCTATAGGGTGTGTGTGTCTCTGTGGGGGGTCTGTGTGGAGTGTGTGTCTTTTTGTGGTGTGTGTGTCCCTGTGGGGTGAGTGCATGTGTCCCTATAGGGTGGCTATATGTGTGTGTCCCTGTGGGGGGGTCTGTGTGGTGTGTGTGTTGTGTGTGTCTCATTGTGGTGTGTGTGTCCCTGTGGGGTGAGTGCATGTGTCGCTATAGGGTGTGTGTGTGTCCCCGTGGGGGTTTGTGTGTGTGGGCTCTGTGTTGTGTGTTTCTCTTTGTGGTGTGTGTGTTTGTTTGGGTGCGTGGTGAGTATCCAATGCTGGGGCTGCACCTTAGCGACTGTACACTTGCTGTTACTCTTTGTGTGCGTGTGGTGTGTGTACATGTCCCCGTGCGTGGTGAATATCTCATGTTGGGGCCCCACCTTAGTGACTATATGCTGGTATATGCTGTTAGTCTTTGGCGCTATCATTAAGCCCCTCTCATTCACAACTGTCAACTGGTAACTGTCACTTTTTCCCCATTATGTAGATAGGGACAAAATTCTTTGGTGAATTGGAATGCGAGGGGTTAAAATTTCGCCTCACAACATAGCCTATGATGCTCTCGGGGTCCAGACGTGTGACTGTGCAAAATTTTGTGGCTGTAGTTGCGACGGTGAAGATGCCAATCCCGGATATACATACATACATACATACACACACACACACATTCAGCTTTATATATTAGATTTTTGAGTGGTATTGCTCATTCTTCCACTCTCTGACAGGAACACACCCAAGCTGGACATTATCTGTCAAATTTAGTTCACACAGCCAGCTACTATTAAGTTTAAAGCATAGATGGTTTTTTATTGTATTTTCATTGCTGAATGCAATGCATCAATGGTTTAGGCCACTCAATAGAAGTTGATTCTGATTGTGGCTATATCATTGGCAATGCTGATATTTTGACCACCACGTTCCTGTCTCTGAATATTGAATTATTCTGTGTGGGGAATTCCCATAGTTTCATAGATCACAATGGTAATGGCTCACAAAGCTTACATGGCAACTTTTAGTTGTGCAATATAAGCTAGCAAATATAAGTTGGTAATGTTGTCCTACTTACATGGCAACAAATTATATTATAGTTGTGTTGGAAATTAACAGTTGGCAAAAATTAGACTCTGCTAGATTTCTGTGTTACCACATTCACTTTTATTAATTGTGACTGGAAATATTTGTGATATTACAAATTGTGATGTAACTCCAGCTATTTCAGGAGTACAACTCTCCTTTCCATTGAGTTCCTTATTAAGTTTTTCAGCATTTTATCTTTGTAGATTTTCTAACATCCAAGACTTATGCAGAGCTGCACCAATTCTCTGGAATTCTCTACCCCAAAAAATTAGGACTATCCACAACTGATAGTTTCAGGCGTTCCCTAAAAACACATCTTTTTAGGGTGGCCTATCATGCTCCTTAGTCGAAAGTATTTGGACATAGCCTATTCACTCCACCAGACTCAAAAGCATTACAAATAATGACTGTTGGCCACTTACGCAGTTCGTATCTACTAGTGCATCTCAATGAACTAGAATATTATCAAAAAGTTAATTTATTTCATTAATTCAATACGAAAAGTGAAATGTATATATTATATACAGTCATTACAAACAGAGTGATCTATTTCAAGTGTTTATTTATGTTAATGTTGATGATTATGGCTTACAGCCAATAAAAACCAAAAAGTCATTATCTCAGAAAATAAAGTAGGGATGATGAAGGGTTAAAAACCGCACTGCTGCATTCCACAAGACATCAATGGGTGAATATAATATTGATTTATTGGTCAGCGTGTTTCAGGGCTCCCTGAAACGCCCTGAAAGATGGCAATATGACATTGATTTTTGATAATATTCTAATTCATTGTGATGCACTAGTATTTCCCATTTCCTGAAGATGGCTGGACCATCATTGTAAATAAACCCCTGTGCTTTATGTCACCCCCACACCATTGTAGATTGTAACGACTTATAAGCATGGCCATCATTATTTTGCGTTAATTATTATATTTTTCTTTAACTGTTACTTATGACTGTTTATATATGAACCTCTGATATGTGAAGCTGCGGAATATGTTGGCACTATATAAATAAAGATTATTATTAATATTAACATCATTGCTCATAGCTAAACTTCAATGCTTTTGTATCAGTTCTGCTGAATCTGCTGCTAACCAAAAATGCTTAGTTATGGACCATCATGTGGGTCATTTTTTAAGGGCTGTACTCCACTTTTTTATTATGAAATTGTTGCAACTTTTGGTGCAAACTCCATTGTACAATGTAAACGACAAAGGGTGACTTTTTGACTTATTGTGCTTCCTCTGCTACTTTTCAAAGGTGCCCAGTCAAGAAGGCGGGTTTCACATTATGATTTTGGGCTGTCCGTGGGTATCCTTGTTTTTGCAGGATCCCCCGGACAGCCTCGGATCCACACGAATCCCTGCATTCGGATGGCAAATAGCAATCCATTTCCGATTCTACGCAGGATCCGTGTGGATCCTGTGGTCCCTCTGTCTCTCACTGTTCTTCCTGCTCCTGCATCCTCTCTCTCCTCTATCCTGTCCTGTCCCCTGTCCTGTGCCTTGTTCTGTCCCCTCCGGTATGTAAAAAAAAAAACACGTCAGCTGATCGGCTCAGTGACGTCACAAGAGGTCCTTCACCCAGATGGAGACGGTCGCATCACCGGAGCAGCCGGAAAGGTGAAGTATCCTCCAGGAGGAGATTTGTTTTTTTACATACTGGAGGGCAAAGAACAGGGGACAGGTCAGGATAGAGGAGAGGGGAGACAAAATAGAGAACATGATAGAGGAGATGGAGGTTGGAGAAGCAGGGAGAGTCAGGGGGTTATGTACTGAGCACTGCTTCTGGGCATGCTCAGTACACAACCACGGAGCCGACATTGGATCCCATGTAGACATGGATCCGATGTCCATAGGCTCCCATGTTGTCTGCACACTGACCATCACAGATCCATCACGGATCCGTGGTGTCAGATTTTAGTCACGGACACCAAAATCGCAGCAGGCTATAATTTTGGCTAAATCGGACAGCAATGGATGCTAAAATCGGATGCCAATAGGGACTCATCCGAGCCCATCCGTTGCACATAGGGATACACGGGAGGCAAAATCTGATCCGTGTGTATCCGTTTTGAAACGGATACATACGGATACCACAAAATCGTGATGTGAAACCAGTCTTAGCAATAAGAGACCAGCATATTCCAATTACAAATACTTGTACATGAATTTTGCATACATTTTTGCACAATTCAACGACTGCTAACTTATGGCTTTTCTGATAGCCAAAAAAAAATTCAAAAAGTTTCATAAACAAACAATTTCATGAGGAATGTATCCCCTACACCTGTGTATGTAATGTAGAGTAATTGTGTTAACTCCTTCACCCCCGGGCAAGTTTCCATTTTTTTATTTTTCCTACCCTGCTTTCAAGAGCCATAACTTTTTTTTATTTTTCTGTCAATATAGCAATATGAAGGCTTGTCTTTTGAGGGACAAGTTGTACATTTGAATTACATAATTAATTTTACCATACAGTGTACTGGAAAACAGGAAACAAATTCCAAGTACGGTGAATTGCAAAAAAGGGCAATTTCACAATGGCTTTGTTTTTTATTTTATTCACCATATGGTCAAACTGACATGTCGGTATGATGCCTCAGGATCGCAAGTTCATAGTTACCAAACATGTATACTTTTATCTACCGTATATACTCGTGTATAAGCCGAGTTTTTCAGCCCAAAAATTGGGCTGAAAAGTCCCCCCTCGGCTTATACACGGGTCAATACGGTATGCTGTGGGGGGGGGAGCTGTGACCGGGGGCTGGAAGAGGCAGGAGGGGGCCGCGGTGACCGCAGGCGGTCACGTGGGGCCGCCTCATTAGTGCAATGAATATGCACGGCATCCCCCCGTCCATCAGCGGCGGGGGGATGCCGTGCATATTGCACTACACAGCCCCCTCTCCTTAATATGCGTCCCGCAGTAGTAATAAACAGCCCCCCCTCCTTATCATGTCCCCCCGGCTGCGGTAGCTGTGAAAATAACAAACAGTTTATATATCACCTTCCGACGCAGCTCTCCGCTCCTCCGGTCCTCAGCATCTCCGCTCGCCGGCTTCTTCTTCCTTGTTGTGCCTGTGTCATGTGACCGGGCGCAGGAGATGACGTCATTTCCTGCGCGCGGTCACAAGCCGGCACATCAAGGAAGAAGAAGCCGGCGAGCGGAGATGCTGAGGACCGGAGGAGCGGAGAGCTGCGTCGGAAGGTGATGTATAAACTGTTTGTTATTTTCACAGCTTCCGCAGCCGGGGGGGACATGATAAGGAGGGGGGGGCTGTTTATTACTACTGGGGGACGCATATTAAGGAGGGGGGGCTGTGTACTACCACTGGGGCTGCTGGATACTACACTGGGGCTGTATATACCTCTGGGGCTGCTGTATACTACCACTGGGGCTGTATATACCTGTGGGGCTGCTGTATACTACACTGGGGCTGTATATACCTCTGGGGCTGCTGTATACTACCACTGGGGCTGTATATACCTCTGGGGCTGCTGTATACTAACTACTGGGGCTGTATATACCTGTGGGGCTGCTGTATACTACCACTGGGGCTGTATATACCTCTGGGGCTGCTGTATACTACCACTGGGGCTGTATATACCTCTGGGGCTGCTGTATACTAACTACTGGGGCTGTATATACCTGTGGGGCTGCTGTATACTACCACTGGGGCTGTATATACCTCTGGGGCTGCTGTATACTACCACTGGGGCTGTATATACCTCTGGGGCTGCTGTATACTACCACTGGGGCTGTATACTACCTCTGGGGCTGCTGTATACTACCACTGGGGCTGCTGTATATACCTTTGGGGCTGCTGTATACTACCTCTGGGGCTGCTGTATACTACCTCTGGGGCTGCTGTATACTACCTCTGGGGATGCTGTATACTACCACTGGGGCTATATACTACCTCTGGGGATGCTGTATACTACCACTGGGGCTGTATATACCTCTGGGGCTGCTGTATACTAACTACTGGAGCTGCTGCTGTATATACCACTGGGGCTGCTGCTGTATACTACCACTGGGGAGGCTGCTGTATACTACCATTGGGGGCCTGTATACCACACTGCTGGGGGCTGTATACCTGTGCTGGAGTCCACCCTCGGCTTATACACGAGTCAATAGGTTTTCCCAGGTTTTGGGGGCAAAAGTAGGGGGGTTGGCTTATACACGGGTCGGCTTATACACGAGTGTATACGGTAATTAATGAAACTAAATTCGGAAAGTTGTAAAACAAAATTCTCTTTTGGCGCCATTTTCCCGTAAAATTCTCATTTTTCAGGATCTGGGGCTGTATGTGCTTATTTTTTGTGTCATGAGCTGATGTTTTTAATAATACCATTTTTGGGCAGATGGGCTCTTCTGATCATCTGTTATTGCATTTTATTACAATGTTGCGGCAACCCAAAAAACTTAATTTTGGCGTTTTTACTTTTTTTACATTACATAGTTTACCAGTCAAGTTAAATGATTTTAAATTTTGATACATCGGGCATTTCTGAATGCAGCGATACAAAATATATGTATATTTTTTACATAATTTAATTTTAATAAGGCAAAAGTGTAGTGATTTGAACTTTTGCGTTTTTTTGTTTGTTTTTTTTAACTTTTTTGTTTTTACATTTACAATTTTTTACTTGGCCCCTTAGGGTAACTCAACACTGCAGTGTCCGATTGCTGATGTGCCGATGTGCGTCTCACTGCAGAAATGATCACCTCTTGTGAATGCAGGTGATCGGCAGGCATCCACAGGAAGTGAGTCATGACAATGACAGGAGTCCTCATCTGACCCCTCGCTACCATGGCAGCATATCAACACCCTGTGATCGTGTAATGGGGTCGCCGATGGCGGTGGGGAATATCGTGATCTCCACTGTGGTATCAGATTGCAAAGTCATTGTTTGACAGCGCGATGTAAGGGGTTAGAAGTGGAAGGCAGATCAGCGATGACTGCAGACTTCTGAATTCTCACAGCACTTGCACTGCACTCTTAGGAGTCTCCCTTGCCAGTGGCGAGAGAAGACGGTCACATGAATACAAATATTCTGGTCCTATTCCAATTCGATCTGTCCAGCTTTACTCAATTTTCATTGAACGAGGCAGCATATCTCTAGTCAGCATGTGTATAGACATGAACTCCTGCTGTGACCTCCTTCTCTCACTGTCAGCACCATAGGATCCAGATTGTGTAGTGCCTGCATTGTAAGAATTCAGAAACCTGCAGTGATTCAGAGTAACCGAAGACTTATCACAAACTTGCCATGATCACAAATCTTACAAGTTATGAATTGTTACATGTGTACTGGATCAGAACTAATATCAGCACAAGAATCTATCACCAGAAACACAGCATCACAACCGTCATCAGTGCTGGAATACATTCACAGAATCACCACACAGATAGAAATACCTAACTAGAAACCCCATCATTACAGAAACACAGCATCACAACCCTCATCACAAGAAATATGTCTTCTGAACCACCAGCTGAAAGTTATAATCAAAACCACAAACAGTACATAAATACATCCATGTAACCCCAATCAGTAAAAAAACAGAGCATTAAAACCCTTACGAATACAGGAATACATCACAAGAACCCCCATCAGTACAAGAATACATCACGAGAACCACAATAAGTATATGGTACATCACTTGCAATGTCAGGTCTGACCCATGTACATTTGTATCACAACTTTGAGTATGTCCTTAACAATGGTAAAGAGATACTAAGAGTTGTAATCAGTCGTCATCAGACTGCTGAATGTCATGCACTCAGCCACGAGTCTTGTCTCTGCTAAGAAGGGAGATTGGTTCCTACTACGCAGCTCCACTACTTCTGCTCACCCTGTCTGCGGATCCGTGCTGCCGTATGCTTCCTTCTCTGCTAGGAACCTGCGACCTCTTGGAAGGTCTCCTGGGAATTATCTTAGGATGCATGCGCCGCTTCCTGCACACACTTAAAGGAGTAATACACCTATTCCCTATTAGGACTCACACTGACGGCTGAACTGCCCTAAGGGAGGTGCATAGGTAATATGTTCATTCTCTAGGATCGCTGCCTCTGTCCAGGTCGCACTCTAGCAGTGCTCTGCGATAGGAAGATTGTTGCCTTGCATTATTCTAATATCTCTGTCTCCACAGAATCCTCTGCTGGCGGTTCCTTATCCTGGATTCCTCTGGACACTGCAAATCCAACCCTGGGCTTGCAAAGCATCTCCCCACAGAACCATCTGGATACCTCTACCAACTGAATCAGTCTTTGCAAGATTATCCTCTCCACAGACAGAGCCAGTGTTACACAGTCTATCTGTCTCTACTGTCTGGTCTGTATGGGTCATGCCTCTGATCCGGGATTCGCAGCGTTTAGGGGTTACCTCATCAGGGGTTACCTCGTCAGTGCTCCGCTACGAGAATTCAATGTCGCAATCCAGAGGGGCCTCCCCTCAGACACCTTCTCCTAATGTTAAACCTTCCTTAATAAATATCCCTGGTTCAACTAAAGTCACTCTCCTGTCTCTTTAGTATAGGGTATTCAGCTACCACTTATATATTTACATCCAGGAACCATATAGATGATGTTGCCTCTGACCTGAGTCATTGTCTTTCTTTTCTTCATCTTGTCTAGATGCCATGATGACTTTTCACATTCACTGCGTGTCTTTACAGACTTCCATCTTCCTTGGTCTTCTGCTGCACATCCCAGCGCAATATCCTTAAAAACAGCAGAATGATTATAATGGTGTTGAAAAAAATATCTGCTATACACTGTACCCCTGAATAAATAATTACCCCTCACTGTGTTCCCTGCACAAAGTATGACCCACAGACTATCCTTCCTGTGGTACATGGCCTCCACACTGCCCTCTACTATCCTATTGGGCCCCATATTCACACTGTGCTCTCACACTGTGTCTCCCCTATACTGTCAAGTGTCTATAGTGTGACCCCCCCATCACACTCCCCTTTCTCAGCATCCTTTTCCCTCCTAGCAGTAGCCTCACACTGACCCTCCATGCTGCCCCCTCTCCAAACAACCTTCCACACTATTCAGGCTCCATTCTATGTCCCCTTTCATTTTTCCGATTCCATACTGTATTCTCACTACCTCTAGACCCATCTCCCCTCTTTCCTCATACTCTGTCTGCACACGTTCTCCCCCCTCATTCCTCATACCATGTCTGCAAACATTCTTCCCCTTCATTCCTCATACTGTGTCTGCACAAATTCTCCCCCATCATTCTTTATACTGTGTCTGCACAAATTCTCCCCCCTCATTCCTCATACTCTGTCTGCACACATTCTCCCCCTCATTCCTCATACCGTGTCTGCAAACATTCTTCCCCTTCATTCCTCATACTGTGTCTGCACACATTTTCCCCCATCATTCTTTATACTGTGTCTGCACAAATTCTCCCCCCTCATTCCTCATACTCTGTCTGCACACATTCTCTCCCCCCCTCATTCCTCATACCATGTCTGCAAACATTCTTCCCCTTCATTCCTCATACTGTGTCTGCACACATTCTCCACCCTCATTGCACATACTGTGTCTGAACCCATTCTCCCCCCTTATTCCCATACTCTGTCTGCACACATACTCCCCTTTCACTGCCAATACTGTGTCTGCACATCCATCCCCCTTACTCACCATACTTTGCCAACACCCATGCCCCCCTCACTCCTCATACTGTTATATCAAAAGGAGAAATACAAGGAGTCTGATATGGAGGTTTCTATCTTTTATCCTGCACTAGCACCTTATTCAATTGATCTGTTGTGCACTTTTGTATGAAGTTACTTTAGCATATGCACTTTATGGGACGCTGCAATAGGCTTTGTGAGCTGCCAGTCTATACTCTGATTACTATGGCTGCCTCACTAGAAATCAAATGAATCAACTATTAGTGAACCAATGCTGTTTTGTCCTATGAATGTGCAATTGTGGTATATACTGTGCGCCCTCATCTTTTGTTTATGGACTATGTACTATGTGTCTTTACATGATGCACCTTGTTTCCTGCATATTTATGTTTATATGTGTCTCTAATAAAATGATTTATATGATTGTTTAAAGCAATTGTTTGACTCCACATGTATTTCTCCTTTTGATATAACTATTCAAGTGTTGAGTTGCTCAGCTGATCAGGCAATCACCTGATAGCTGCATAGTAAAGTAAAACCATATGGAATATGTATATTTACTCCTCATACTGTGTCTACATACATTTCCCCCTCACTTTTCATACTGTGTCTGTAACGGAGTTTAGAAGAAACAGACATAAATGGAAACTCTTGGTAAACTAGTAAATTGATGCTGTTATTATTGTAAAGATTGGTTAAATTCAAGAACCCCATGTGACTGTCACAGACAAAAATCTTTGTTATATGATGCATTTACTTCAAATATAACATTGTACGTTCTGGATTTTAATCCATGGTATTTATAACTGGTACGTTTTTCAGAACACATACAATGATCACCCTTTGTTCCACACAAGGAAGAGGTTAAGTAACTGTTTTCATTTTATTCTTGCTACTTGTCCAACAAAGCTATTTTTACTTAGGCCCTTGAACTGGAGTAGCAGGATATCAGGCATATTAGCTCACAAAGATACAGAAGCTGTGAAAAAAACTTACGGTACATTTGTGAGAATAATCTGTACTCGAGCCAATAAAAGAAAGACCTGCTGGCTCTCACAATAGTAAAGTGTTCAAGTTATCAGTACTATATACAGAAAAAGAAAAAAAAATCAGCACTTAAGAAGGGTATACGCGCTACAGAACAGCCATAAAATTACAACCAACATATAATGGGAATAACATTGATTAAGTTGTTACATTGGCATCTATTTTGCAGTTGGATATCCAAGCAGGATAACTAAGCAAGCGTAATAGTCTGAGCAAATATGAAAAGAGTCAAGATGTAATGGCTAAGCAACTGGGTGAGAGCAACTCCAGAAGGGCATGTCTTGTAAAGCGTCCCAGAAGGCAGTCATTAATACTGGCTAGAAATGATTGAGCCTTTTCAAACTCAAATTCAAAAGGTTTGTCGATTTTTTTCAAATAATTTTACTTACAGCAAATCAATTTGCTGCAAATCTTAAAGCTGAAGGTTCTTCAACTGCCTTAAAAACAATTTAAAGAAGTTGTCACCCATTAGGACAATCCCTTCTCATTTCACATGTTTCCCCATATTAAAATAAAAAAGCCTATACTTATTTCCGTTGGTTGCGTGTTTCTGGGGGTGTCTGGGCTTGCGTTCCCAGGGTTGATGTGAGATTGTAACGTCAGATGAGCCCTATGACCAATTAAAGAAAAAGGGAAAAATTTTAATTAAAATTAGAAAAATAAAACTCAATTTATGAAAGACAAAATTCACAATGAAAAATACACAAAGTTCATGAGTGGAAAAAAAATGCAAGGATGATAATAAACCCAGAGTCCAACAGGACAATATTACTGATAGAAACATGCCTAATAAAATAATAGAAAGGTATGCTTCCAATATATTTTTTGCTAAATAATTACCAATAGTTTTTCTAATTGTAATTTTTCCCTTTTTCTTTATATTTTCGTGAACAATATTATATTTAGGTGAACAATGTTTTTTGTGTTATCTATTATTCTTATTTTTTCTTAAGTTTATGTTTTACTTAATGCTGTTATATTATGATAACAACTTATGGTCTACTAATCAGTGAAAAAGCTGCACTTCATAACACAGTCAGTTTTTAGATATACCTTGCTGTTGCACGCACTCTCAGGCTTGACAAAGGACCTTACTGTCCGAAACACATTGCCTGCACAGTGCTCTCTGCTTTAAGCATCGTTGCCTGCATATCCTGCATTACTTGTACTGTACATATGGATACACTGCTGTGGATTGAATAAATACATTTGCATTTATCCTGGAAGCTAGGCCTCCTTCATATTTACTGCATTGATGCCTAGGTGGTTTCAGGACGTCGGTCCAGGTACGCCAAATCCATGTTGTGAGCTGATAACCTTCCTTGATTTTTTTATTTTAACCTCTTTCTGACCCTTGACGTACCCAGTACTTTCTACTTATCGGTTAATTTCCGACATATGACATATGGGGTACGTCATGGTGATTTTGCATGCACAGCAGCTAATGTTACAGCCAAAACCCAGCACTCACTGCCAAGGGCAGTGCCCAGTCTGGGCAGTTTAACCCCCTAAATGCTGCAATCATTAGCAATCAACAGAGTTAAGCTAACAGAAGGATACCTTGTATCTAACAAAAGACCAGGTTGTGTGTATCCTACCAAATCATGGAATGCTGAGTTGACTGCATACAGAAATTATAAAAATCATATAAAATTAGACTGTACAGATGCAAAAAGTATGCAATAAAGTTAAAATTTCTATTAATAGAAAAAATTCCTTTAAAAAGCATATACATACAAAACACATAATTACACAAATAGTAATTGATCTGTATGTATTGCAACAACTATTGTTTGTTTAATATGATGTGATTTTATGTCTGCATGCACATTGTTCAGATGTCAACAAAGTTAAAAAAAAAAAAAAAGTCCTCATTCAGAGACAGGATGTTCCTCCCCCAGCTCCCAGCATGTATATTCTACTGTGGAACTGAAGCTGAAGGTCACAGCAGATCTCTCTCTCCCTCTCCAGAAACCAGATTGATCCTATTTTCTGTCACATCGCCATTGGACTCTGTGGCTGGTGTTCCTGCCTCGGCCGCTGGGAGGCGCCGGATTCGGTCGGCTGATGGTGCCGGTGATAGGAGGGCCTTATCCTCATATGGACCTGCTCCTTCGATGTCGGCCTCTGTCGCTGAACCCCGCCGTGTTTCTCCTTTGAGTGATGTTGGTTGCAGAGTAGCGGGCCATACAGAGGTGTCTGGTAGGCGCAGCCTTCGTTCTTCTGTCAGAAGTGGGGTGCTTGGTGCCAGTCGTGCATCACCATCTGGCCTCGTTCTGGGGGCGGTCCAGATGAGATCATCAGGCTGTGAGCTGCAGCCTATGGGAGGTAACCGCGCCCTTCAAATACATTGGAGCCTGTCTTGCAGGCCGCCAGATATAGTTTTGGTTCCCCAGTGATAGTATGTGTGTTTAGTTTTGTCTCTGACTTTTGCCTGGATTTTCGACTCTGTTAGGCTGGCTTCACACTTGCAGATGCATCTGCAGCGTTTTGCAGATGCATCTGCAAGTATCAGCATGCAGACCGCGGCCGTGGTCTGAAAGCTCTCATTCATTCTTGTATGTGAAGCGTCCGCAGGCGTATGCCTGCTGACAGATCACACTCTCCCGCCCGCACCATGGACGCGAGATGTTGCGTCCATGCTGCGGGCTGGAGTGTGTGATCTGTCAGCAGGCATACGCCTGCGGACGCTTCACATACAAGAATGAATGAGAGCTTTCAGACCGCGGTGCGCCCTATTATAAACATAGGCACCGCGGTCTGCACGCTGATACTTGCAGATGCATCTGCAAAACGCTGCAGATGCATCTGCAAGTGTGAAGGCAGCCTTACTGCCTGACGATTTTGTACCTTCGCTGCCCTCTCGGTTTTGACTCGGACTCCTGACTATGTTCTTCGGATCCTGATTTTTCCCTTCCTTACGACCTCCCTGCTCTGCTGCTCATATAGGTAGCTACCCCCTGGGCTCCGCTGTAATTCCAGATCCCTGTATAGGGGTTAAGGGTCTCGGGGTTTCTCGGGGTGCTTCCTTACCAGCAGCTCAGCCTCACAGCAGATGGTCGTCACATTATATCTGGCCATACCATTTTATATATATATATATATATATATATATATATATCGACTATATATATAAAAAGCATTCCCTTACCTTTTTTTTTTTTCTCCTTTTCCCAATGTTTTTTTTTTTTCTCTTTTCTCTGAGCTGTGTCAGCTGCTGATCGCTTCCCTCAATGCACCTGTGTCGTGCTTCACAGTCTTGTGAAGGATCATTCCCATCACCCTATACCAACATGCTGTACAAGCCACGATCTGGAGTCCTCTGTGTGAACCCTGGAGATCAGAAGGCCTCGTACCCTGGATGTCAGCTCTGGCTCTGCCTGCCCAGGTGCCCAGGTATTGCCCGCGGATGCGGCCAAAGTTTTGTTACCTATTTCTTTATCTTACCTTAAGAAATCTGTGTGTTTGGAGGCTTATGTAGACAGTGGCTCAGAGGGGAATTTCATAGATCTCCAGGTAGCAAGAACTCTTGGTGTACCACTACTAAGGCTTAATGCCCCCATTAGAACCACTGCAGTTAATGGCACTCCCCTCATCCAGGGTGGAGTGGAATTTGTCACTGAGGAAGTGTCAATGCTGGTGGGGTCATTACATGCTGAAAATGTGTCATTTTTTGCTATTGGTAATTTATCATCTGCAGTAATCCTGGGCATGCCATGGTTACGTAAACATAACCCAGTCATAGACTGGCACCTGGGTGACATCGTGCGCTGGAGCCCAAAGTGTCAGGATAACTGTATCTCGCTATCTGTAAACCAAGTGAAGGTCAAGCCTCCTCCCTTTGTACCATATGCCTTTAGAGATTTTGAGGATGTATTTTCTATTCAGGAATCAGAGAAATTACCCCCTCACAGAGAGTATGATTGCGCCATAGATTTGATACCTCATTCTCGTCTCCCAAAGGGGAGAATATTTAATCTCTCTGGTCCAGAACGTCAGGCCATGAAAGAGTACATAGCAGACATTCTGCGAAAAGGGTATATTAGTCCGTCCACCTCACCAGTAGGGGCCGGTTTCTTTTTTGTGGGAAGAAAGATGGCAGCCTCAGACCTTGCATTGATTACCGTGAATTAAACGCGATCACTGTGAAAAACCAGTATCCTCTTCCACTCATCCCTGATCTTTATAATCAGCTGTTGGGAGCCAAATATTTCACCAAACTGGACCTCAGGGGAGCATATAACCTTGTCCGTATAAAAGAAGGCGATGAGTGGAAGACCGCATTTAACACGCCTCTCTGCCATTTTGAGTATCTTGTAATGCCGTTTGGGTTAAGTAATGCACCTGCAGTGTTTCAGAATTTTGTCAATGATATTTTCAGAGATATCAGTGGTGTATATGTGGTCGTTTATTTGGACGACATTCTGTTTTTTTCTCCTGGTCTTTGGTCGCACGTCCGACATGTCCGTACTGTACTCCAGAGACTCAGAGAGCATTCTTTATTCGCCAAATTAGAGAAATGTGTCTTCATGGAGGAGAAGATACATTTTTTGGGGTATATTATATCGGCCAAAGGTTTTCGCATGGATCCTTCTAAAATTAAACCCATTAAGGAATGGGTACAACCCAAGTCTCTGAAGGCACTGCAGCAATTCTTGGGTTTCGCTAACTATTATCGCAAATTTATTAAAGGGTTTTCATAGATAACTAAACCACTCACTGATTTGACACGTAAAGGGGCGGATGTGGTTAATTGGAAGCCTGAAGCAATTTATGCATTTTCTAAGTTAAAAGAGTGTTTCTCCTCTGACCCAATATTGGTTCAGCCTGATCTGGACCGCCCCTTCATTGTAGAGGTAGATGCCTCTGAAGTTGGAGTGGGAGCAGTGCTATCACAAGGCACTGCATCCCTCACTCAGCTTCGTCCGTGTGCCTTCTTTTCCCGAAAATTTTCATCTACCGAGATGAATTATGACATAGGTAATTGGGAGTTGTTGGCAATCAAATGGGCCTTTGAGGAATGGCGCCACTTCCTCGAAGGCGCCAAACATAAGATTACCGTAATTACTGACCACAAGAATCTGACCTACTTGGAGTCAGCGAAAAGACTGAATCCTAGACAGGGTAGGTGGGCTTTGTTCTTCTCCAGATTTGATTTTGTTATCACTTTCCAACCGGGTACTAAAAATGTGAGGGCTGATGCCCTGTGTCACGGCAAAATGCCTGATTCTTATCAGGTTAATGGACGGAGGAATAACAGACACCAAGTCTTAGATTGCAATATCAAAGTATTCCTAAGGGGAGGTGCCCCAACAGGTTTATTATATAGACAGATGCTGATGCATAAATTAATCAAGCATTAAAGTCATTGGTTACATTCTCAATTCTTTTACAATGATTGGTTCCCCAACAATATCTGCTTCATGGTGATTGGTTCTTTATCATGTAAACAGTTGGCAGAGGATATAGGGACTTTCCATGTCCCTCAATAACCCTTGGCAGGTTGTGTAGCTCTACCCCCTTATCTTATCTTGACCAGATGGGGGGCCCTGTAGACATGTCAGAGACATGTCTCTACATATTCTTACTTAAAAACAACTTACATAAGAGCTTTGGACTCCATCTTAGGAGTCATACATATAATTGTGTATATATGTATATTCTTCAGTAAATCAAACAATTACTCATTAAAACAATTACTCAGCAATGTCAGGTAATTGCCCTGACACCCTGTCTCGAAGTTTTTGCCCCTTACAAGTGGAGGACGTGGAACCGACTCCCATTTTAGCAAAGGGGATTGTTGTTTCGGCTGTGTCTTTGGATCTTCTGGAAGAGATTTGTGGATCTCCAGAACAGGCCCCTGACACTACTCCTGCCCAGAAACTATTCGTCCCTGCCAAATTCCGCCTCCAAGTCCTTAAGGAATCTCATGATTCCGTCCTCGCAGGGCATCCTGGTATCAATAACACCATCAGACTTGTAACCAGGAATTTGTGGTGGCCAACCATAGTGAAGGACTGTAAGGAATATGTACTGGCTTGTGAAACCTGTGCTCGCGCTAAGTCTCCCCGCAACCGCCCTGCCGGGTTGCACCAGTCCTTGCCTACCCCTGAGGGTTCTTGGACTCATATCTCCATGGATTTTATTACTGACCTGCCACTCTCAGAAGGGAAGACTTGTATCTGGGTAGTAGTAGACAGATTCAGCAAGCAGTGTCATTTTGTTCCGCTGACCGGGTTACCTAATTCCGAGACCCTGAGCAAATTATTTATTAATCATGTTGTGCGATTGCATGGTGTTCCTGTGAATATTGTTTCTGACAGGGGCACCCAGTTCGTTTCTAAGTTTTGGAGGGCATTCTGTAAACGGATTGGAATTGACTATTCCTTTTCTTCTGCCTATCACCCTGAAACCAATGGTCAAACCGAGCGCACTAATCAAGCTCTCGAACAGTATCTACGTTGTTATGTCTCTGAGCATCAATCCGATTGGGTGGAACATCTACCACTAGCAGAATTCGCCATGAATAACCAGTACCAGGAGTCCATCAAGACCACCCCTTTCTACTGTAATCATGGGCTGCACCCGCGCTTTGGTTTGTTTTCTTCTAGGCTTTCTGACGTCCCTGGGGTAGAAAGGTCCGTAGATCAGTTAAAGACTATCTGGTCTGAAGTGAAACAAAAACTTGAAGGGGGCTCAGACTAGGCAGGCGTCTTCTGCTAATAAACGGCGCTCCAAAGGTCCGGGCCTGGGAGTTGGGGACAAAGTTTGGTTGTCAACGAAAAATATCAAGCTCAAAGTGCTGTCTGCCAAACTAGGTCCCAGGTTTACTGGTCCGTATGAAATTATTGACGTGATTAACCCTGAAGCCTTTCGTCTGAAGCTCCCTCAATCGTTCAAACTGCCCAATGTATTCCATAAATCCCTTCTCAAATTGTACCGATCTCCGATTCGTCTTGGCCGGTCCCCTCCTCCGGTCTTGGTCGGGGGAGCCATGGAATACGAAGTTCAACGGATCCTTGATTCCCACTTAGTGAGAGGATCCGTACAGTATCTGGCACATTGGAAGGGCTATGGTCCGGAGGAGAGGTCCTGGGTGCCTGCCAGTAATATCCATGCCAAGGGTTTGATCAGGAAGTTTCATCTTCTTCATCCCAATAAACCGGGTTTTGTGGGTCCGGAGGCCCCTCGTAGAGGGGGGGTACTGTCACATTGCCATTGGACTCTGTGGCTGGTGTTCCTGCCTCGGCCGCTGGGAGGCGCCGGATTCAGTCGGCTGATGGTGCCGGTGATAGGAGGGCCTTATCCTCATATGGACCTGCTCCTTCGACGTCGGCCTCTGTCGCTGAACCCCGCCGTGTTTCTCCTTTGAGTGATGTTGGTTGCAGAGTAGCGGGCCCTACAGAGGTGTCTGGTAGGGGCAGCCTTTGTTCTTCTGTCAGAAGTGGGGTGGTTGGTGCCAGTCATGCATCACCATCTGGCCTGGTTCTAGGAGCGATCCGGATGAGATCATCAGGCTGTGAGCTCCAGCCTATGGGAGGTAACCGCGCCCTTCAAATACATTGGAGCCTGTCTTGAAGGCCGCCAGATATAGTTTTGGTTCCCCAGTGATAGTGTGTGTGTTTAATTTTGTCTCTGACCTTTGCCTGGATTGTCTGTTACTGCCTGACGATTTTGTACCTTCGCTGCCCTCTCGGTTTTGACTCGGACTCCTGACTACGTTCTTCGGATCCTGATTTTTCCCTTCCTTACGACCTCCCTGCTCTGCTGCTCATATAGGTAGCTACCCCTGGGCTCCGCTGTAATTCCAGATCCCTGTATAGGCGTTAAGGGTCTCGGGGTTTCTCGGGGTGCTTCCTTACCAGCAGCTCAGCCTCACAGTGGATGGTCGTCACATTCTCATGTTATAAGCTGGATGTTGTTAATTCTCAATAAATGAACATTCTCTGTTGCTCGTTGTGGACATCACGCTGATTAACGCGCTGCTAACAGGTTATGGGCCCAGGAGTCACAGAAGTCCCAGACCTCCAGAGCACAGAGATAGAAAGACAACAGCGAACTGAGAAGAAGTAAAGATGGCCACCACCAGCAGCTCAGCAAAGTTTACAGTGCCAAGCCTGAATAACCAGAACTACCAATCCTGGAAATTCAAGGTGAAGATGCTGCTGATAAGAGAAGGTACGTGCAAATACACTCAGGAGCCCAAGCCTGATCCAGTCCCACAGGACTGGCTAGATATGGATCAGAAAGCACAGAGCACCATATCACTCAGCATAGAGGATGATCAAATCGTGCATGTGTGTAAGTGTGAATCTGCAAAGGAAATGTGGGAGCAGCTGCAGGAAGTACATGAGAGGATAAATCTAAGTAACAAACTCTATTTAATGAGAAAGCTATATCAGTCTAAACCAGGGGTCTCAAACTCGTGGCCCGTGGGCCGCATGCGACCCTGTGCGGCCCCTGGCACCATGGACAATTGACCATGTCGGCGGCGGTCCCGTGCATGGGGCCGCCGCGGTCTCTGCTATATTACTTCCGGCCGCTTCACTCTGACGCTCGTTCTGCCCCTCTGTAAGTTCAATGCAAGCCATCAGCCAATGAGAGGCCCGCAGGTGACGTCATACACCAATGTCATCTGCGGGCCTCTCATTGGCTAATGGCGGCTTGCATTGAACTGGCACAGCGGCAGAGCGAGCGGCAGAGTGAAGCCGCCGGAAGTAATAATATAGCAGAGACCGCGGCAGCCCCATACACTGGACCGACGCCAGAAAGGTTAGGAAAACAAAAGTGTGTGTGTGTGCGTGAGTGCCTGTGAGTGTGAGTGCCTGTGAGTGTGAGTGCCTGTGACAGTGAGTGCCTGTGACAGTGAGTGCCTGTGACAGTGTGTGCCTGTGACAGTGAGTGCCTGAGAGTGCCTGAGAGTGCCTGTGTCTGAGTCTGTCTTTAGGAATGAGTGTACCACGGTCCGCGCTGCTGTGCAACAAAAGATCACAAGGAAGGCAGTGCTTCAAATCAAAAATTTCCTTTATTCTTCCTTTCCTACGCGTTTTGGAGCCACATCCAAGCTCCAGCACTGCCCTCCTTGTTATCTTTTGTGGCACAGCAGTGCGGACCGTGGTACACCCATTCCTAATGACAGATATCGGTTTTCCACGTTCAGTGGCAGGTGGAGGTCCAGCGGAAGCTGTATCAGGCGCTGTAGCCGGTTGTGGGTTTACACAACTAAGGTGAGTGGTCATCACATATCACCGATTTCAGCAGTGTCATCATTGATAGGGCACTATTCTGCGCCTCGTTTTGTCTCCTTTGTGTTTTACACTGTGTCTATGAGTGTGTGGGTCTGTGAGTGTGAGGGTCTGTGAGTGTGTGGGCCTGTGAGTGTGTGGGCCTGTGAGAGAGAGTGTCTGTGAGTGCCTGTGAGTGAGAGTGCCTGTGAGTGCCTGTGAGAGAGAGTGCCAGTGAGTGACTGTGAGTGTGAGAGCCTGTGAGTGTGCCTGTGAGTGTGAGTGCCTGTGAGAGTGTGTGCCTGTGAGAGTGTGTGCCTGTGCCTGTGAGTGCCTGTGTCTGTGAGTGCCTGTGCATGCCTGTGAGTGCCTGTGTCTGTGAGTGCCTGTGAGTGCCTGTGTCTGTGAGTGCCCGTGAGAGTGCCTGTGTCTGTGTGTGCCCGTGAGAGTGCCTGTGTCTGTGAGTGCCCGTGAGTGAGAGTGCCCGTGAGTGAAAGTGCCCGTGAGTGAGAGTGCCCGTGCCTGTGAGAGAGAGTGCCAGTGAGTGACTGTGAGTGTGAGAGCCTGTGAGTGTGCCTGTGAGTGTGAGTGCCTGTGAGAGTGTGTGCCTGTGAGAGTGTGTGCCTGTGCCTGTGAGTGCCTGTGTCTGTGAGTGCCTGTGCATGCCTGTGAGTGCCTGTGTCTGTGAGTGCCCGTGAGAGTGCCTGTGTCTGTGAGTGCCCATGAGAGTGCCTGTGTCTGTGAGTGCCCGTGAGAGTGCCTGTGTCTGTGTGTGCCCGTGAGAGTGCCTGTGTCTGTGAGTGCCCGTGAGTGAGAGTGCCCGTGAGTGAGAGTGCCCGTGAGTGAGAGTGCCCGTGTCTGTGAGTGAGAGTGCCTGTGTCTGTGAGTGAGAGTGCCTGTGTCTGTGAGTGAGAGTGCCTGTGTCTGTGAGTGAGCGTGCCTGTGAGTGAGAGTGCCTGTCAGTGAGAGTGCCTGTGCCTGTGAGTGAGAGTGCCTGTGCCTGTGAGTGAGAGTGCCTGTGCCTGTGAGTGAGAGTGCCTGTGAGTGAGAGTGCCTGTGCCTGTGAGTGAGAGTGCCTGTGCCTGTGAGAGTGCCTGTGAGTGAGTGCCTGTGCCTGTGAGTGAGAGTGCCTGTGAGTGAGAGTGCCTGTGAGAGTGAGTGCCTGTGAGAGTGAGTGGGAGTGCCTGTGACTGGGAGTGAAAGTGCCTGTGTCTGTGAGTGCCTGTGTCTGTGAGTGCCTGTGTCTGTGAGTGAGAGTGCCTGTGAGTGAGAGTGCCTGTGGGAGTGAGTGTAAGTGCCTGTGAGTGTGCCTGTGAGTGTGTGCCTGTGACTGGGAGTGCCTGTGACTGGGAGTGCCTGTGTCTGTGAGTGCCTGTGTCTGTGAGTGCCTGTGTCTGTGAGTGAGAGTACCTGTGTCTGTGAGTGCCTGTGTCTGTGAGTGAGAGTACCTGTGTCTGTGAGTGCCTGTCTGTGAGTGAGAGTGCCTGTGAGTGAGAGTGAATGTGAGAGTGTGCACCTGTGAGAGTGAGTGCCTGTGATAGTGAGTGCCTGTGAGAGTGATTGCCTGTGATAGTGAGTGCCTGTGAGTGACAGAGTGAGTTCCTGTGAGAGTGAGTGCCTGTGAGTGTGAGTGCCTGTGAGTGTGCCTGTGAGAGTGAGTGCCTGTGAGAGTGAGTGCCTGTGATAGTGAGTGCCTGTGAGAGTGAGTGACAGTGAGTGACAGAGTGAGTTCCTGTGAGAGTGAGTGCCTGTGAGTGTGAGTGCCTGTGAGTGTGCCTGTGAGAGTGAGTGCCTGTGAGAGTGAGTGAGTGACAGTGCCTGTGAGTGTCAGTGCCTGTGAGTGACAGTGCCTGTGAGTCCTAGTGTCTGTGAGTCCGTGAGTGCCTGTGAGTCCGTGCCTGTGAGAGTGCGAGTGCCTGTGAGTGCCTGTGAGAGTGAGTGACAGTGAGTTACAGTGTCTGTGAGTGAGAGTGCCTGTGAGTGCCTGTGAGAGTGAGTGACAGTGAGTGTGCCTGTGAGAGTGAGTGCCTGTGAATGCCCGTGTCTGTGAGTGCCTGTGAGTGTGAGGGTGTCTGTGAGTGTGAGGGTGTCTGTGAGAGTCTGAGTGAGTGCGAGTTTGTACAGAAGTGTGTGATTATAACAGAAATGCTAGAGCACAGGAGACACACGTTTAATTACCTTTAATATACCACCACGTTTCCACGGCAGTCCGCCGTCTTCATCAGGTGGATTTACGTGATGAAGACGGCGGACCGCCGTGGAAATGCGTTGTGGTATATCAAAGGTAATTAAACGTGTGCCTCCTGTGCTCTAGCGCTTGTTATAATCACACAATTCTGTACAAATATCATATCCCCATCCGAGAGTTGCAGCAGGAGCAGCTGTGAACCAGAGTCTCCGCTAATAGAATCCAAAGGACTTGCGGTGACGTAACCGAGAACGTCACAGAGGCAGGTGATCGGCTTGCTCGAGTCACCTGACCGGAAGAAGGACCTGCTCGTGGAGGAAACCCTGACCGCTGGAGTCCAGAGCCATCCACTTCGATACCCCGAGGTTGTGCAGGGTTGCACAACCTGCAAAGGTGAGATGCGAACCACCACATCTGTTATTGTCGCCCCCACTAGACCACCAGGTACCACTCATCGGTTGTGCTTCTCCCCCCCCCTTTTGTTCCACATGAGTGACTGAGTGAGTGTGAGTTTGTGAGTTAGTGTGTGCATGAGTTAGTGTGTGTGCATGAGAGTTTGTGTGTGTGTGTGTGTGTGTAAAAAGAAGGCAGACCAGGTTGGGGACATCACTAAAAAAGGGGTCCAGCATGGGGGACATTACTGCACTATGGGGGTGATGATAGTGACATCACTACAAAAGGGGCCAGAATGTGGTCATTACTACACTATGGGGGCCAGGATGGGGACATCACTACAAAAGGGGACCAGAATCGGGGACATTACTACACTATGGGGGTCAAGATGTGTGACATCACTACAAAAGGGGACCAGCATGGAGGACCTTACTGCAAAAGGGGACCAGCATGGGGTACATTACTACACTATAGTGGCCAGGATGGGGGACATCACTACAAAAGGGGACCAGCATGGGGAACATTACTGCAAAAGGGAACCAGGTTGGGGATATTAGTACAAGAGGGGGACCAGGATGGGGACCAGTATGGGGACATTACAACAAGAAAGGGACCAAGATGGGGACTTTACTACAAGAAAGGGGTCAGGATTTGGACATTACTACATTGAGCAAAAAAATCTGGTATTACTAAAAATGTCACTTAGTCCTACAAGCAATGAGGCCCCTCGATATCAATTTTTTTCTATGTGCGGCCCACCAACCCAGACGAGTTTGAGACCCCTGGTCTAAGCTACACAGTGACCAGGACATGCATGACTACATTAGAAGCACTCTAGAGACCGTAGAGCACCTGCGGGGCATTGGGGAAGATATGAAGGACTTCCATGTAGCAGCACTACTACTTAGTGGTCTCCCAGAAAGCTTTGACATGCTTGTAACTGCACTAGATGCACGCCCAGATGATGAGCTTACATTGGAGTACGTCAGAGGAAAGCTTGTAGATGAATATAAGAGAAAGGCAGAAAGTGTGAGCAGCAAAATATGCAACAAGGAAACTGCTTTACAAATACAGGACGTGCCCACCAGCAGAAACCATCCTAAAGAAACACGTGAATGTTTTGTATGCAAGAAGCCAGGTCATTTAAAAGCTGAATGCAGAGTCTGGAAAGCTAAAATGAATCAGCTAAAAAAGCAAAACAGTAAACAAAGAGTTAAGAGTGCTGTATTTGAAAATAATGATTCTGTAAATACTGAGGCTGCATTCACATCAGTCAATGCATTTAAATCAAAGCATGCGTGGTGTATAGATTCTGGTGCAACCAGTCAGATGACCAATAACAGAGACTTCTTTACTAAGCTTAACCAAAGCAAGTCAGAGAAAGTGATAATGGCGAATGGTCAGTGTATGAACTCAGAAGGCATAGGAGATGGTTATATTGATTGTAACATCTCTGCAACGCAAAGCAGAAGGATACCTGTGAAGGATGTGCAATATGTGCCTAGTCTTGAAAATAATCTATTATCTGTGAAAAAGCTTACAAAACAAGGGAATGAAGTTACGTTTAAGCACGATAACTGCATCATCTCAAAGGAGGGTCACACACTAGCAAAAGGAAAAATCAAAGATCAACTGTATCAGTTGAAATGTAAAGAGTGTGTATACACAGCTAAGCAAGAAATGCACAAGAACTGTATTCATATATGGCACAGATATAGATACAAGAATAGGATATCTGCCGTGACACTACTGTATATATGAGAAATGTAAAATAATGAGTGGCACTATAGAAAAGAAGATCAGACTGAATTGTGCAAATGTGTAATGCAGAAACTGCCCTGTGCTAAAAATGAAATCAGAGGTCTTAGTCTTATTAGTGGCCACTAAGGATCAAGCCTGGCACCCACTTCAAGGGGCCTCCACTGCCAGGTCCTGACACTATGCCCTAGTGAGATGGTGAAATGGTGAAATCTGTGTAGGCTTATATGTCCATGGATGTAATTGAGACTAAGACCTCTGATTTCATTTTTAGCACAGGGCAGTTTCTGCATTACACATTTGCACAATTCAGTCTGATCTTCTTTTCTATAGTGCCACTCATTAATTTACATTTCTCATATATACAGTAGTGTCGCGGCAGATATCCTATTCTTGTAAGTATGATTATTTTCTGCCAGCACCTACATGTACGGTGATGCCAGTCTTATACGTTTTCACATATTGTCTATTTTGACTGAGCTCCCATTATATATAATTTTCCCTTTTCCCTCTTTTCTTAGTCTGGTAACCACTCTTGGACACCAGTGTGAGGTCCTAGCACACACCTGATTTTAATTACATCCATGGACATATAAGCCTACACAGATTTCACCATCTCACTAGGGCATAGTGTCAGGACCTGGCAGTGGAGGCCCCTTGAAGTAGGTGCCAGGCTTGATCCTTAGTGGCCACTAATGAGACTAAGACCTCTGATTTCATTTTTAGCACAGGGCAGATTCTGCATTACACATTTGCACAATTCAGTCTGATCTTCTTTTCTATAGTGCCACTCATTAATTTACATTTCTCATAAATACAGTAGTGTCGCGGCAGATATCCTATTCTTGTAAGTATGATTATTTTCTGCCAGCACCTACATGTACGGTGATGCCAGTCTTATATGTTTTCACATATTGTCTATTTTGACTGAGCTCCCATTATATATAATTTTCCCTTTTTCCTCTTTTCTTAGTCTGGTAACCACTCTTGGACACCAGTGTGAGGTCCTAGCACACACCTGATTTTAATTACATCCATGGACATATAAGCCTACACAAATTTCACCATTTCACCATCTCACTAGGGCATAGTGTCAGGACCTGGCAGTGGAGGCCCCTTGAAGTGGGTGCCAGGCTTGATCCTTAGTGGCCACTAATGAGACTAAGACCTCTGATTTCATTTTTAGCACAGGGCAGTTTCTGCATTACACATTTGCACAATTCAGTCTGATCTTCTTTTCTATAGTGCCACTCATTAATTTACATTTCTCATATATACAGTCGTGTCGCGGCAGATATCCTATACTTGTAAGTATGATTATTTTCTGCCAGCACCTACATGTACGGTGATGCCAGTCTTATACGTTTTCACGGCTTGCACATAGAGACCCAGAAGCAATAAGAAAGTTATTTCAAGAACACTTAGCTGATGATATTACAATTGATCCATGTAACCAGACAATGAGATGTACCAGCTGTATCAAAGGGAAAATGTCCAGAAAGGCCTTTCCTAAGAAAAGTACTACAAGAACAGAACAACCACTAGATTTAATACACACAGATATCTGTGGTCCAATGCGTATCCAGACCCCTGGAAAGAAGAAATATTTTCTTACATTCATTGATGACAATTCAAGATACACAGTTGTCTATCTACTTCACAGCAAAAATGAAGTTCCAGAGAAACTTGAAATATATCTAGCTGAAGTATATAAAAAGTTTGGGAGAATGCCAAAAATTCTACATGCAGATAATGGGACTGAATATACAAGTAATGAGACACAGAGCATTTTAAAGAAAAATGGAATCATATTTCAGACTACTGTACCATACAACCCTGAGCAAAATGGTGTAGCAGAAAGAAGGAACCGAACACTCTGTGAAAGCGGAAGGAGTATGTTATTTGATGCAAATCTACCTACAGTATATTGGGGCGAAGCTATTATGATGGCTTGCTATCTTCAGAACAGACTACCAGGTAATGCGAAAGAGAAAACTCCATTTGAGCAATGGAATAGTGCAAAGCCAAAACTACAGCACATAAGGATTTTCGGAAGCAAAGCATTTGCACACATTCCCAAAGAAAAACTAACTAAGTGGGAATCTCACGCTAAGGAAGGCATTCTGGTAGGTTACAGTGAAACCCAGAAAGGTTATAGAATTCTACACCCAGAGACAAACAAGGTCACAATAAGCAAAGATGTAGTGATTGATGAAAATTTTGTGTCACCCAAGTTCTGTGATATTATGCCAGTAGTCGAGATGAAGCAACAACAACAATCTCAGTCACAATCACAAGACAACGAAAGGGAGAATGTAGAAGTCTGGCTAGATTCTTCATCCACTGAAGGAACAACAAAAGGCCTAAGTGAACCTGAAATCAGACGATCGTCAAGATCAAACAAAGGAATACCAGCTAAACGTCTATCCTACATTGTCAAGACACTACCTGAGTCAGAGCCACAGTCATGGGATGAAATGCATAAACTGCCTGCTCATGAAAGAACAACGTGGGTCAATGCCGCTAATGAAGAAATGAACTCGCTTCATCGACTTCAAACTTGGAAACTCACTGAGTTGCCACAGGGTAAAAAGGCAATCAAGTGCAAGTGGGTATTTAAAACCAAATATGACTCTGAAGGTAAAGTCCACAGATTTAAAGCGAGGTTGGTCGCAAAAGGATATACTCAAAAATATGGCGAGGACTATAATGCTACTTTTTCCCAGTCGCCAAGCAGACAACATTTAGAGCCTTGATGGTCGTAGCTACTGTACAAAAGATGTTTGTCAGACATTTGGATATCAAGACTGCATTTTTAAATGGTGACATTGAGGAGAACTTATACATGACTCAACCTGAAGGTTATATAAAGGAAGGTGAACAGAACCTTGTTTGCAAACTACAAAAATCTCTTTATGGTCTTAAGCAATCGGCAAGAGCATGGAACACCAAAATGAACAAAGTCTTCTTGGAAGAAGGATTTAAAAGAGGTCAAGCGGATCCATGCTTAAATACGAGATATACAGATGGAAAGTGGATGTATATTCTCTTATATGTGGATG
>JARQOC010000641.1:0-67746 GCA_033576535.1 Allobates femoralis | reverse complement strand
AACCTCCCTGGCGGTATGATTATGTCAGGAATATTGTGCTAAAAGTGGTACCATTTTTTTGCATGGAAATGTGGTGTTATGTACTGTCGGCCTGATAATTACCTGATCAAAGAAGACTCTAGTAGACCTCTCAGATGTGATAAAGTTTGAAACATAAAATCATGAATTATAATTAAATAAATAATATTATTTTATTCAATAATCAATAATCTTATACCTGGCGGTATGATTATGTCAAGAATTTTGTACTAAAAGCGGTACCATTTTTTTGGTAAAAAATTTCTTTTAGGGTCCCGTTACACGGGGCAATATCGCCGCCCATTCATGAGGCGATGTGGAGGCGTCGCCTATCGCCGGCATCATCGCCCCTACGTCGCCACATGTAAAGGGGTGATGTCGCCGGTCCCGGCCGGACGCCTGATTTCACAGCAGTGCTGTGAAACCAGGCGTCCATCATGGGGCGATGTGCACACATCGCCCCATGTAACCAGGCGCCAGCAACCTGTCAGGTAATGGGAGCCACAGGCTCCCATTGTACTGCATCGCCGCCGGGGTTGTCAGACACCCCGGCGGCGATGCCGCCCGACAGGTCGCCGTCGCGGGGCTGGAGGAGTTTCCCCGTCTAAACGGGGGACGGCGATGCTGGCGGGGGCGGCAAGAGTGTGCGCGCCTCCGCCATTCGCCGCCGACATCTCCAGCCCCATCGCCCCGTGTGACGGGGCCCTTATGGGCAGAAATTTTATACATTTGTATTTTCCGCCCAGTTCCGCCTCCAATGAGCCACTGCGGCTCACAGAGACGGAACCAGGAAGTCATATGGAGGCTTCCGAAGGGGCTCTCACCGGTGATCACAGGAGAATGTAAGGAGACTCCGCCGCCATTTACCCCGAGTGTCAGATGCGGATGCTGCACCAGGGCCCCTCAAGCATCAGTAGGGGGCCCTCATGACAGAGGCGAGGAGGGTAACTGTTCCCGCCCCTCCTCTGCAGCCCCGGCTCCCTGACCTGACAGTCCCGGGCGGCAGCACACCTCCCCCCCCCCGAGCTGCTATCACCCTAAGAACCCCCCCTCCCCCGCTCTGCAGAATCTCTGCTGTAATGCTCTGCAGTGCCCCTCTGTTGTAACGCACAGCGCTCCTGCCCAGTGGTGGACCTTCAGCCTTTGGGGCCCTGGTGCAGCATTAGGTGAGGAGCGGAGGGGGGGTTGGGTTGGTGCTGGCAGTGTCTGGTGAGGAGTCGGGGGGAACAGGGATGGGGAACAGGGATCCAACCCCAGGGATCCATTCCCCTGCATGGGGATGGGGATCAGGGATCCATCCCCCTGCATGGGGATGGGGATCAGGGATCCATCCCCCTGCATGGGGATGGGGATCAGGGATCCATCCCCCTGCATGGGGATGGGGATCAGGGATCCATCCCCTGCATGTGGATCAGGGGCAAGCTGGCAGGGGGAGCGGCTGCACCGAAGGGCTTCAATGTCGCCGGAGACGAGAGGCAGGTTAGACTGCGGCTGCAGTCTGTGACAGCTACAGACCCTCCCCAGGAACTCACCCGCGGCTGTAGGGGCGGCGGGGCAAGTCCGTGACAGCACAATCCCGGTCCTCACCCACGGCTGCAGGTGCGGTGGTGCCAGTCTGTGACAGCACCCCCCCCCCTTCCCGGTCCTCACCCGCGGCTGCAGTCTGTGACAGCTACAGACCCCTCCCAGGAACTCACCCGCGGCTGTAGGGGCGGCGGGGCGAGTCCGTGACAGCACAACCCCGGTCCTCACCCACGGCTGCAGGGGCGGTGGTGCCAGTCTGTGACAGCACTCCCCCCCACCCGGTCCTCACCCGCGGCTGCAGCGGCGGCGGTGTCATTCTTCCTTTTCTGTAACACTGCCCGCGGTTAATCTCGAGTGTGACTCGGGGTTACCGCTTCTGATAGTGAAAGTTAACCCCGAGTCAGGCTCGGGAATACCGCTAGGCAGGTTAAGGCCACTTTACACACACCAACTTATCTGTCCAACTTCTGAACAACTTACTGGTTGCAGTGAAATCATGTACACATTGTTCCATTTGTACACAGCCACAAAATGGAGCAATCTGTCCATGATTTCACTGCAACCAGTAAGTTGTTCAGAAGTTGGACAGATAAGTTGGTGTGTGTAAAGTGGCCTTTATCTTTTTTACACAGGTCAGAAAGGTTCAAAAGCAGAATCGCTCACCTGATAAGGTTGTGTCACACACAACCAACTTGATCGCTCAGAAATGCAGCTGCTGCAGGGACCGTACCTCCACAGGTTACTGCGGTTTTCTTAATGAAACATCTCATGAACTCCAGCTAGTTCTATTGACAGTAAACATAGATTTAAAAATTATTTAACACCGGCACATGCCTGAAAATGTAAATTAAGTATATAGACAGCTCATTTCCAGATTTATATATATAATAAATTATTCAAAAAGAACTTTTTGTAGGAACATTCTCAATTCTGTGATAATCTTTGGTACATATAAACCTTCATGATTTTGCTTTGTAGCAGACATTGATAACACAATGTAATGGCCACTTTACACGTCCCAACATCGTTTCGATATTGTATACAACGGCACAGGAGCGCGCACTTTTTTGGCTGAAATCCAAGATCGCATAGGAGCTGTCACACAGGGAGATATCGGCAGGCAACACAACTGCGATGTCTACGCCCCCTTGTACTAGCGAACCAGGGAACGACCATTTAACATGGGAGTGAATAGGGGAAGTTGCTCTCCAAGTCGGTGTTGGGCTGTCACACAGCACGATCCTGCCAGATCGTCCATCCAATATCGGGCAGTTGGAGAGCCTGCACAATTCTGCCCCGTTTTGGCATCGTTCTTGCATCGAATTGGTCATTTACACCGCACAATGCACGAATGATATCGGGGCCAACGCACGAACCACGTGACTTTTTATCGAACTTGGACGACGATATTGGGACGTGTAAAGTGGCCATAACACAATTTTTGTTCCTGGCTTCCAAGTGTAATATTTCAACTGCTTATGTGTAAAGACTATGGAAAAACGACTACATTCAGCTCAAACATTGATTTTATGACCACAGCCCCCATGTAACAAATTTTTTTTTTTTTTGTTCCTGGGTACAAAGTGTGTTTTCCTAACCCGTTATGCCTAAAACAAATAGAAAATAGTTGATGTTTCACAAAAACTTTGCTTCTGTGATCAGGACAGCACTGTTGTGAAATCGAAACCAGGCAACATTGGTTTTATCGCCGCCAAATTCCCAAAATACACGCCGCAATAAGGAGGCAATTTGGCGGCAATAATTCCAGCGAGAAATATCGTCTCCAAAAATGTCTCCCGCGGTTGTGGCATGAGAAGGTACCCTAAGGGGACACAGAGACAGACACACACACAGGCAATCCGATACAGACACTTTCTCACCCTCTGGCGATCCCATGGTGACAGGTAATTTCTTACTTTTGGGTTGGTACTGCAAGATCCTGCACACCATGTGACAGACTGAGTCACATGGGGTGCAGGATCTGGTTCTGATTGGACAATACCCACAGGTCCTGATGCCAGTGCCCGAGAGGAAGACATCACCAGAGCTCACTGTGAGATCGCTGGGGAACGTGAGTATTGCTGAGATTTTGCAGCTACTCTGTATCATTGACATGGTACTTATTTTCTGATCACGTTTTTGCAGCACAACCTGATCAGGAAAAAATGCAGCCGTTGGCACAGCATTTCAGAGATCTCAAAGACTTTGGCGGCCTGACAAAAGTTGATCTATTTTGTGTGCAAAAATGCAACACAAGAATTGGATCAAAAACGCCCACTGTCCATTTAGCCTTACGCCCATGTTAAGGAGGCACAGTCTCAGAGAAACAGTGGTAAAGTATTTGAAATGGATATTTCATGCTGTTTTTAGTTGAAGCTTAGTGGTATGACTGCACCCCAAGATTGACGACAGCTCCGTGTAAACTTGACCTATCAGCATGCACCTCAACTTGTAACTTTGTATTTATGAACTTTGGCTTTGGTGCCATTTGCATCATTTCTAGAATACCTATTGATGATATTTTTATCAGTGATTCCTGTGTGCGCTCACCTGCAGACATAATATCTTCTTCCTTCATTCACAGTACACATTCTCCAATGACCTTTGATCCAGCCATATGCAATCAACTTTGAGTTGTTGCGGCCTCTATTTCACTGTTGATAAGATGCATTTGTGAATTATTGATAACAGTCGATCAGAATTACCAGCCTGTTTTGCTCTTTATTTGTTCTTGAGTATTGAGTATTACCTCTAAGGGGTTTTTCTCCAGGAGTGGAAAAGGGCAGCTATAGTTTTCACCTATTTAAATGATGACAGTTCACAGCAGAGCAGGAAGACTAGTAGAGTGGGGTTTTTCCCTCCTGGTCAATGTCCACTTGTAAATCTCAAGCTAAGTGAGCTGGAAAGGTATTCCCTTTCTCAATGCTGCTCCTCAATCTGACTGAAACATGCTTTAAAGTCATCTTCAAGACACCAGGGATGTACTTTATTTATTTCACTCACTCATATAGTGCCACCATATTACACAGCACATATGGACATCATCATCAATGTCCCCATTGGGACTCACAATCTACATTCCCTATCAGTATGTCTTTGTAGTGTGGGAGGAAAGTGGAGAACCTGGAGGAAAACCATGCAACCATGAGAACAACCTATAAACTCCTTGAAGGTTTTTTATGTGAGAAAGATGATCCAATATAACATTTCTGTGAGTGGCAAAACGGTGTTTCCCCGAAAGTAAGGCATAGGAGGGGATTCAATGTGCCTGTAAATATAAGGCACCCCCGAAAATAAGGCATACCTAGTCTTTGCCAGTTCGGCATGCCACCGATCAGGAGATGCAGCTGTGACTCCCCCAGTCTGTATACAGTGCTGTAAGTTACATACTGTGCGGTGTCTTTTCAAAATTGGGTCAGCAGCTCCACCGCTCACAGAGCAGGAGCCGAGCGCCAATCACAACTCAGGAGCTGTGCGCTCATCACAGCCCAGGAACTGTGAGCCAATCACGGCTTAGGAACTGCGAGCCAATCCGAGGCCAGCTGACGTCAGTGCATGGCCTCTGATTGGTGACTGCCTGCTGTGCACTGATTAGTTTGCGAATCCTGGCCTCTGATTGGTGCATAGTTCCTGGCCTGTGATTCGCTGACATCCACCAGCAGGAGAATACCACGGAGGAGCGATACAATATGGTAAGAAGCGGTTTGTGTGGTGTGAGGTAGCAAGGGGAATGGTAGTAGAGGGACGCTATGTTTCCCCAAGGATGGTGAGCTACTGCATGTATGGGACAGGAGATGCTTACATGAGCATAGGTGAGGTAGGTGTGGCCCCCGTTACTGAGAACGGTGGCTGTTGGTAAAGCCTGTTATGGGACCTCATCTATGAGGAATGGGGGAAGGTGTTTGGGCGGGCCTCCATTCCTCATCTCCCGCCCCAGGCTTTTGAAGTAGCTGGGAGGGAAAGACAGGTGAGAAAGGTTAGGCCAGAAGAGACGGCTGTGAAGGTGTTGTGAGAGGAGATCAGACTGGAGAGGAGTTCAGTCTGGGGAAAAAGTAGCCTGTGAGAGCACAGAGAGCGTGTACCGGACCCCAAGGTGGGGTAGGACCCCTAGGCGAGCTCCAGGAGGAGCAGGTTTCGGGCCGACGCTATTATCCTGATGTAAGGACTGTTTTTTTGTTTGTTTTTGCCATTGTGTGAAATAAAACACACTTGTTTTTGGACTGAGCCTGAGTGTCACTGCCTTACTTGCTGCTGCTATAGAGCCTGATCCCTACATATGGTGGAGAATGCGGGCAATGCAGTAAGGCATACACTAATCGCTGTGGAGGACGAGTTGTATGTCCTGGGTGAAGCAAGCCCTAAAGCAGCGCTCAGCAATGGAGGACGTTGTAAAGGCATTGATTGAAGCCAACCTGCAGCAGAAGCAGCAACAGCAGATGTATGCTGAGGCGCTGCAGGCCCAGCAGCACAGCCATACGGAGGCCCTGAGACTTCAACAGCAAACTAACCAACTCCTGATGGAACAGTTAACAGCCCTGAGGTCAAGCGCATCATCTGATCCACAGCAGGACATCAAGAAGAGGGTTCGTGCGTCCCTCCAAAAGATGACCGCAGGGGACGATGTTGAAGCTTTCTTGGCGGGGTTCGAGAGAGTGGCAGAGCGAGAGAGCCTGCCGCTACACCAATGGTCGGAGGTCGTAGCGCCATATCTGATTGGAGAGCCCCAGAAAGCGTACTACGACCTGAGCGAGCAGGACGCCCGGGACTATCAAAAGGTAAAAGCCGAGATTCTAGCTCGATTAGGTGTGAATGTGTATCTCCGTGCCCAGAGAGTCCATCGCTGGGCCTATGTAGAGACTGTAGCGGTCCGGTCTCAGATGTATGATCTCGTCCATCTTGTAAAAAAATGGTTACAGCCGGAGCTGTTGTCCCCAGCGCAGATGGTGGAAAGAGTGGTACTGGACAAGTTTGTGCGGGCCTTGCCCCCATCCATACAGCAGTGGGTGGGACATGGGGACCCTGTCGATGCCAACCAGCTGGTCGGTTTGGTGGAACGTTATGAGGCCACCCAGAACTTGTTAAAAGTTTCTTCCCCAGCCTGTGTGCTCCCCAAATCCCGCAAGGTCACCGACCCTGAGAAATACAAGACTCTGACACGCACCCCCACCCCTGCAGGCCCTCAGGCAAGGAAGCTAGAGACTATTGTGTGCTGGAGGTGTCAAGAGCGAGGACACATTGCTGCAAACTGCCCTATCACCACCGATCCTATGGACTGCAGTGTGGGCCGGCGTGTCTCCCTCTATGCCTTCCCGGTATATACCGCTGCTTCCCCAGAGCCTGCACCTATCTCTCCCATGTGTCAGGTTACGGTGGCGGGATGTCCTGCAGCTGCCCTCTTGGACTCGGGAAGCCTTATCACCCTGGTGCATGCCACCTTGGCTGGGTCTGCATCCTACACGGGACGTAATGTGGGGGTCTTATGCATTCATGGGGATTTGAAAGAGTACCCTACCGCCATAATCACTATCCAAACCCCGAAGGGAGAGTGTCGTCATGAGGTGGGAGTGTTAGAGTCCCTGCCGTATGGACTGATCCTTGGGAGAGACTTTCCTCTATTCTGGACTCTGTTACCGGGAAACCCGGGGTTAAGGGGTAAACAAGTCCAGAATGTCACGGACCCTGAGCCTGAACCTCGTGATCCCGACTCAGGGGTGCCAGCCGTGGGAGTAACAATGTCCCCTCTAGAGGTATTAGCGGGTGAAGCCGATGAGCTCGGGTCAGTACCTGAGTTCGCAGAGTTGGGAGTTCCCCGTGACAATTTTGGTACTGCACAGCTCCAAGACCCGACGTTAAATCGGGCAAGGGAAAACGTTATTTGTATTAATGGGGTGTTTCAGTACCCAGGAGCAGACCAGGTGTTTCCCCACATGGCTGTCAACCAGGATCTGTTATACAGGGTTGACAGAGTGCGGGGTGAGACCTTGGAACAGCTGGTGGTTCCGCAGCCTTATCGCCCGACGGTGCTCGACTTGGCACATAGGCATGTGCTGGGCGGACACCTCGGCCATAAAAAGACTCTGGAACGAATTCTGCAGCGTTTTTACTGGCCGGGAGTGTTTCGGGAGGTACAGCGGTATTGCGAATCATGCCCCGAGTGTCAGCAATCCGCTCCTATGCCGCACTTCCGTAGTCCCTTGGTACCACTGCCCATTATAGACGTACCATTTGAAAGGGTCGCCATGGATCTGGTGGGTCCTCTGGTCAAGTCTGCCCGAGGGCATCAGCATATCCTGGTAATCATGGATTACGCTACCAGGTATCCAGAGGCAATTCCACTGCGGCACACCTCGGCGAAATTGATAGCCAAAGAGCTACTCGCCGTGTTCTGCCGGGTAGGAATCCCTAAAGAAATACTTACGGACCAGGGGACGCCGTTCATGTCCAAGGTTACCAAGGAGCTATGTAAACTGTTCCGGGTAAAGCAGTTGCGCACCTCGGTCTACCATCCGCAGACAGATGGCTTAGTTGAAAGATTCAACAAAACCCTAAAGAGCATGCTGAAAAAGGTGGTATCCAGGGATGGGAAGGACTGGGATTGTCTTCTACCATACCTGATGTTCGCGATTCGGGAGGTACCACAGGCCTCAACAGGTTTTTCTCCGTTCGAACTCGTGTATGGTAGACATCCCCGGGGCCTGCTCGACATTGCCAAAGAGGGATGGGAGCAGGAACCCACCCCTCACAAAAGTGTAGTAGAGCACATCGCGACCATGCAGGACAGGATGGCAGCGGTGATGCCAATAGTGAAAGAACACTTAGAGGAAGCCCAAAGAGCTCAAAGCCGGGTATATAATAGATCCGCTAAGGTCAGAACTTTTAACCCGGGAGACAGAGTCCTGGTACTAGTGCCTACTGTGGAGAGTAAATTCTTGGCGAAGTGGCAAGGGCCCTACGAAATCCTAGAAAGAGTTGGGGAGGTCAACTACAAGGTGTATCAGCCGGGTCGGAGAAAGACCGAGCAGATATACCATGTCAATCTGCTAAAAGCCTGGAAAGACAGAGAGGGTCTGGGTACAGAAGGGTCTCCAGCTGACCGTCCTCCTGCACTGACTTTACAGGCCAAGGTGGTGCCTGAGGGGGCAGTGGCAGAAGTGACGATAGCCGAAACCCTCACGAAAAACCAGCAGCAAGAGTCTCGTGAGTTTGTGGCCAGGAATACGGATGTATTTTCAAAGCTGCCAGGGCGTACCTCGTTGATTACACACGACATTGTCACCGAGCCCCAGGTAAAAGTTCGGATGAGGCCCTACCGAGTACCTGAGGCACGGCGAAAGGCCATTTCAAAGGAGGTTCGTCAAATGCTGGAGTTAGGGGTTATTGAGGAGTCGAAAAGTGAATGGGCTAGTCCCATTGTGCTTATTCCCAAACCCGATGGGACGATACGGTTTTGCAACGACTTCCGGAAGCTGAACGAGGTCTCTAAATTTGACGCTTATCCAATGCCACGAGTAGACGAGCTCATTGAAAGACTCGGGAAAGCCCGGTACTTCTCCACACTCGATCTAACTAAGGGATACTGGCAAGTACCCCTTACGGATAGCGCCAAAGAGAAGACCGCGTTCATCACCCCGGAGGGTCTGTTTCACTACCTGGTGTTGCCATTTGGCTTACATGGGGCTCCAGCCACGTTCCAAAGATTAATGGACATCGTGTTGAAGCCTCATCAAAGGTACGCCTCGGCCTATCTGGATGACGTCATCATTTTCAGCAGCGACTGGGAGAGCCACTTGGCCAAGGTACAGGCTGTGGTGGACTCTCTCCGGGCAGCGGGGCTGACTGCCAACCCCAAAAAGTGTGCTCTGGGAATGGAGGAGGCCCGCTATTTGGGGTATGTGATAGGGCGAGGTATGATTAAGCCGCAGGTCAACAAGGTCGAAGCCATCCAGAGTTGGCCCCAACCAAGGACAGTAAAGCAGGTGAGAGCCTTTCTGGGAATTGTGGGATACTACAGGAGGTTCATCCCCAATTTTGCCACCCTCTCAGCCCCATTGACAGACCTTCTGAAAGGAAGACGGCCCGTTATGGTAAAGTGGAACCCCCAGGCCGAGCATGCCTTTCTGGTCTTGAAGACGGTGTTATGCGGGTCTCCCATCCTTGTCACACCTGACTTCACCCAAACCTTCATCGTTCAGACAGATGCATCAGAAGTAGGGCTAGGTGCAGTCCTTTCTCAGGAGGTGAATGGGGAAGAACACCCCGTTAACTACCTGAGCCGCAAGCTCACGCCTGCAGAGAAAAATTACAGTGTGGTCGAGAGAGAGTGCCTAGCCATCAAATGGGCCTTGGAAGCGTTGAGGTATTACCTGCTGGGGCGACGGTTTCGGTTGGTGACTGACCACTCCCCACTCACGTGGATGAGCCAGTCAAGAGAGAGGAATGCGCGAGTCACCAGGTGGTTCTTGTCGCTCCAGAACTTTAACTTCACGGTGGAACACAGAGCCGGGAGGCTGCAGGGCAATGCCGATGCCTTGTCCCGGACTCACTGTTTGGTGGCAGGAGTTCACCCCCCAGGGTTGAACTGAGGGGGGGGGTGTGTGAGGTAGCAAGGGGAATGGTAGTAGAGGGACGCTATGTTTCCCCAAGGATGGTGAGCTACTGCATGTATGGGACAGGAGATGCTTACATGAGCATAGGTGAGGTAGGTGTGGCCCCCGTTACTGAGAACGGTGGCTGTTGGTAAAGCCTGTTATGGGACCTCATCTATGAGGAATGGGGGAAGGTGTTTGGGCGGGCCTCCATTCCTCATCTCCCGCCCCAGGCTTTTGAAGTAGCTGGGAGGGAAAGACAGGTGAGAAAGGTTAGGCCAGAAGAGACGGCTGTGAAGGTGTTGTGAGAGGAGATCAGACTGGAGAGGAGTTCAGTCTGGGGAAAAAGTAGCCTGTGAGAGCACAGAGAGCGTGTACCGGACCCCAAGGTGGGGTAGGACCCCTAGGCGAGCTCCAGGAGGAGCAGGTTTCGGGCCGACGCTATTATCCTGATGTAAGGACTGTTTTTTTGTTTGTTTTTGCCATTGTGTGAAATAAAACACACTTGTTTTTGGACTGAGCCTGAGTGTCACTGCCTTACTTGCTGCTGCTATAGAGCCTGATCCCTACAGTGGGTATGGGTTTGTGTGTGTGTGTGTGTGTGTGCATGTACAGTATGGATTTGTGTGTGTCTTTGTTTTGTTTTTTTGCAGGTATGGTACAAAAGGCTGCAAAGTACTGGGAGGCTGCAGTGGGATGATGGGGGGGCTGATGGGAGGCTGCAGTGGGATGATGGGAGTTGATTGGAGGCTGCAGTGGGATGATGAGAGTTGATGGGAGGTTGCAGTGGGATGATGGGTGTTGATGGGAGGCTGCAGTGGGATAATGGGAGTTGATGGGAGGCTACAGTGGGATGATGGGAGTTGATGGGAGGCTGCAGTGGGATGGTGGGAGTTGATGAGAGGCTGCAGTGGGATGATGGGATTTGTTGTTCAAAAATATTTGTGAATTATTTTTCATGGGAAAATAAGACATACCCTGAAAATAAGGCAAAAAAGCTTGCTTAGTGTAACCAAACTCTATTATTACTAATAATAGAAATGAAAGTGCCTTATCCAATTAGTGCTGTACTAAAAAAAACAGCCTCCAGCCCCAACACACGTATCCCCTTTTCTTCTTCAGGGGCGTATGGGAAATACATGCAGGAGAGAACTTAAGTAGGGGTACAAGTGATGCACCCGGATGTCCCCTTACCGGGTGCATTACTTATACCCCTATTTAAATGCTAACACTAAGCAAGACTTTGGCTTCACCACCAATTATATTATTAGAATTGCTCTGTATGTATAGAGTTATGTGTACCTATTAGGATACAGTATATAGTTAATAACTGCACTGTTACAGCATTACAGCAACATAAGATTTCATAGAGATTGTTCCCCCTTATATTTGCTGATTTCTGTGGGTTCTGATAATTTTTTCCTATACTGTTATTTACTGGCTATCTGACTCTGTATATAGGTACCAAACTTATTACCTTGCGATGTACTACTGTACTATACATTTATTATTATTGTGCTTGTATATTTCCAATACCTCCTCTCCTTGCTGATGTCCATACTGTTTAAGAATTATTTATTTTGTGTTTAATGTTATCTATTAATAAAGATTAATTTTAACTTGGAAATAGTGACACTGGGTCTTGTGGATCAAGGGTCTTGATCTACGTTTTCATATGATAAAATGTGTTGGGAGGGGGGGAAAGAGCAGCTGGGGCAGTTCATTTTCATATCCATTATGGTGTGATGAGGGCTAAAAAAAATAATTTGCCACAGGCGATGATGTGTGATGATGAAAGTTCATCCTGGTCCTTAGTTGCAGACCCATCTCCCCTACATACCGACCCCCACTCTTACATTTTGTACATGTAATTAAATGCACCACATTGATTGTGGTGCAGCTGAAGGCACCTGAGATCTTGTAGTCCTGATATGAGCCGGGAATCCGTTGTCAGTTGTCATTTTAAATGGACAGGTTTTGCACCTCTTCTGGTTGCAGAGAAATGTTCCTGTTGTTTTTAGATTCAGGGGCTGCATAAAACACACAAGTGGGGGGTCTGGAAATATAGATTTTAGTCTGCCATCTTTTTGTAGAAGTGGTTGTAGTTTCCATGCAACTCCTCTTAACACCTCCAGATTTGAATTGTAGGTGGATTGTAGGTGTATAGGCACCCGGTTGTTTACTTCTTTAGTTTTGTAATGTAGGAGATGATTCCTTGATATTCTGGTGGTTCTTGTAATTTGGCTTTTAATTGCTCTTGAATGGTAGCCCTGGTTCAAAAAGGTCTTCCTGAGGCCCCTAAGGTGATTGTTTCTATTGGAACATATCCGATTGTATTATTATTATTATTATTTACTTACAGAGCACTATTGATTCCATGGTGCTGTACATGAGAAAGAGATACATACAAACAAGTTAAAAATACAATGAAAGGGGGGCGTGGCCGCACTTCTGTGACCTCCCGCCGAGTGCCCGCCGATTAATCCTGCCATTTAGCCAGTTAAGAGATCCTTACCTCCCTGGAACAGTGCCCGAATGTGTCAGGAGCAGAGCGCAGCGCTGAGAGCTGTGAAAGCAGCGCAAATGACCCGCCACCGGCAGCGAGATGCGGGCGCTGGAGATGGTAACAGTCTCAAAGATGGCGCCGAGAAGAGAGAGGAGGCGGAGAAGGTAATGCCGCCTGCCAGTGTGGCGCCCCGCAACGAGTGCGTCACAAGGGAGTATTGCAGCCGCAATATTCTCTAGACAAAGCAGTGCAATAGTTAACTCAGAGATCCAACCCAACATACAACACCTAGAACAGGGGACCAATCATAGGTCCTGGTGGGTGGAGTGTTAGGGTAGTGAAGTAGAACACACAATAGTCTAGAGCAGTCTGAGTCTAGTCTGGAATCGAGAGCCTAGAACACAGAACTTGGAGAGGAGCGGGGGCTCCGCACTCCGTGCGGGCCCCTGGGCCGTCACCGGTCGGGTGTCAGCACCTGAGGCCTTAACCACCGGGAATGGGCATATCTACACGGGTTCCCAAAAGACTCCCGTGCCCACAACTTACAGCCGGTTCACTGGTACCGAAGCTGGCAGCAGTTCACCTCTGCCACGCGAACCAGCCCCGTGGAGGAGCAGCTTTATAGGAGCACCCCACCACCAGCCAGTTTCCAGTCGTCTAACCAGCGGTGTACCCACCGAGGGACCCAAGGCTCCCCAAAGAATCCAGAACGTACATCATGGATAGGGCATTGAAGCAGCCTCCCCGTACCCGATCTGGTATTCCTGGGCGACGCTGGCAAGAGAAGCTAAGGAGGTAGAAAGGAGGTACACTACGGATCTCTGAGGAGCACTATCACTGCTGAGTCCACCCGGTCTTCTACTCAACCACTGTAAGCCATGTACTGCCTGCTGGTTACAGTAAAGAACCGTTGCAGAGACTAACTGTGTCCGTGTCTCCTTATGAACTGTCCGTCATGAACTAAAGGTAACCGCAGCTGCCGCACAACATCTTGAGCAGCTCCAGCCCCCGGGGATCACCGCTCAGCCTGTGGGGAGCGTAACATCTTGCTGCTGTCCATCACCCCGGGAGGTTCCGCAGCGTCGGTAGCCCTTACCGAATCTACTCATAGGTGGCGTCACGAAGAAAACAAATTAAAACCCCCTTTAATCTGTTCCCGTAAGACGTCCTCATTTTGATCTGCACCACACCGGGCCCCACTACCGGCAGGCGCGGTCCACCCGTGACAAGGAAGGAGAAGAATCGCCTGTCTAAACCGGGAGTAACCCTGGCCCCTGGTGTGCGTCAGAAAATGGCGTCACGAACAGGATACGAGCAGGCCCGTTACCCAACGGGTATATTGTGCTTAAACTGGACTTTATTGTCTACAATTGGACTTTGTTCGTCCCTAAAAGAACTTTCCCGCCTTTACACCATTGGGTCAAGATGGCGCCCAAGATGGCGTTCCCGCCACAAGAAGCCGCCACGTGAAGCCCAGGAGTGAGTCAACCCCCCCTCACTGTGGGAGGGCTAAAGACAAAAGGCGCCAAACTCTTTGTCCGCCCTGATTGCTCGAATCAACCATGGGGGCGGACCCCAAAGACTTTTCCCACGATTGGACTACAAGAGCCCAGAGGAGATGGGAGTGTCATACATAGACACACAGACGGAATTCCTGACCAGCTCAACCAGAACGTCTTACCGGTTGATCGGGTGTGGTTTCCCTCCAAAGAAGAATGGCCAGCATGAGACTCCAAGACCTGATGCAGGAGGTCGAGGCGGAGGCCAGAGCAGCCATAGGCCAACCGGGTCCGGATCCTGCCCTTACCATAGATGGCAGCCCCGACTTCTGGCTAGAGGCTCTACAAGACCTCCGGGTGCGGTTACTAGAGACAGTGGAATGGACGATTCGCAGCTGGAGCGCGACCCTAGGCAGACGACTACACCATGCGATGCAGCAGAGCCGACCGGGTGCAGCTTCTCCAAGCCCAGACGACGTCACCAGCTTCTCGACCGCCTCACCCTCGCCTACCACCTGTCCTGCTCCGTCACCTGAGCCAATAGACTGTGTCATTCCGGTGGAGGCCGCAACTCGACCCGTTCCAGCGACCAACATCGCAACCGATTCCGTTCTTGAGCCGGAGCTCATAACACGCTCCATGGAAGAATTAGATCTCTACCAGGTTCCCACTGAGGAACCCGCGACATGTTTCACCACTACAGAGACAGTCGCCTGTTTTGTCCCCGTACCGGAGGCTTCCCTTGCAACTACAGAGGCCTACCTGGTAACCGGGATTGAAACACCTTTACCTGCGGAAACAGATGAAGAGGCAGGCAGCCTGGAAGCCCAGCGGGACGTCCCTACGGAAGGATCCGCAGCACCACCGCCCTGTTGTACAACGGAACAAGCTTTAACGTCTTTCACCATCGAACAGCCTGATGTGATCATCGAGGAAGAGGTCGGAGAGGATGACGACGAGACCCACAGCACCGCTGAGGATTTCGACACCGGGTTCGCTTGGGGAGACAACAAGGAACTTCCTTCCGGGCACACAGCTCGGGTGCACTGGTCGGGTGCACTGCCGACACCTTCCCCTGTGCCGTTCCACCGGGTTCCGATACAGACAGCCCGCCAAGTTCAAGCTTCCCGCCAAACCACCAGCTCCAATACTCATCTTTACACCCCGAGCCGTAACGACGGAGATGTACGCCAGAGACGACGAGAGGAGTGGCAAGCCCGAGAACGCGCCAACATGGAGGCCCGTGCCGAGGCTCGCCGCCAGCCGCCGCTGCCTGATGAACTCCGCCGTGAAGGTAGAATTTCCACCTTTAACTTACATACCGGGTGGGGGTTCGCTTGGGAGGTGGGTTTGAATGAGGAGGTGTTTGTGGGGCGCCGGGACGTTGAGTCAAACTTGCCAAGAGGACATCCCGATCGTGACCTATACCGGGGCGATATAATCACCTATGAGCGCTATGCTTGTGCAGATGGGTGGTTCGCTATCCGGGTGCGCCATCACCCTCAGAGCCAGTGACTTTAAAAACTTGAACTTTCATCAATGACTCTGTTACCGTTAATCACTGACCGTGTGATCTTGCGGCTACAGCCTGGACTCTAGTTAAAGTACAGCCGACCGCCCGCCGGGTCCGCACAAAGTGATTACCTGTTTCTTTGCTTATATCACCAAAGCATATCTTTACCTGTTTTTTATTTTAATAAAAGTGTGTCATATATGTATAAAAATGCAAAAAACCTCTGTAATGTGAGTAGTTTGACGCTTGGGGACAAGCTGATTTAACCAAGGGGGAGTGTGGCGCCCCGCAACGAGTGCGTCACAAGGGAGTATTGCAGCCGCAATATTCTCTAGACAAAGCAGTGCAATAGTTAACTCAGAGATCCAACCCAACATACAACACCTAGAACAGGGGACCAATCATAGGTCCTGGTGGGTGGAGTGTTAGGGTAGTGAAGTAGAACACACAATAGTCTAGAGCAGTCTGAGTCTAGTCTGGAATCGAGAGCCTAGAACACAGAACTTGGAGAGGAGCGGGGGCTCCGCACTCCGTGCGGGCCCCTGGGCCGTCACCGGTCGGGTGTCAGCACCTGAGGCCTTAACCACCGGGAATGGGCATATCTACACGGGTTCCCAAAAGACTCCCGTGCCCACAACTTACAGCCGGTTCACTGGTACCGAAGCTGGCAGCAGTTCACCTCTGCCACGCGAACCAGCCCCGTGGAGGAGCAGCTTTATAGGAGCACCCCACCACCAGCCAGTTTCCAGTCGTCTAACCAGCGGTGTACCCACCGAGGGACCCAAGGCTCCCCAAAGAATCCAGAACGTACATCATGGATAGGGCATTGAAGCAGCCTCCCCGTACCCGATCTGGTATTCCTGGGCGACGCTGGCAAGAGAAGCTAAGGAGGTAGAAAGGAGGTACACTACGGATCTCTGAGGAGCACTATCACTGCTGAGTCCACCCGGTCTTCTACTCAACCACTGTAAGCCATGTACTGCCTGCTGGTTACAGTAAAGAACCGTTGCAGAGACTAACTGTGTCCGTGTCTCCTTATGAACTGTCCGTCATGAACTAAAGGTAACCGCAGCTGCCGCACAACATCTTGAGCAGCTCCAGCCCCCGGGGATCACCGCTCAGCCTGTGGGGAGCGTAACATCTTGCTGCTGTCCATCACCCCGGGAGGTTCCGCAGCGTCGGTAGCCCTTACCGAATCTACTCATAGGTGGCGTCACGAAGAAAACAAATTAAAACCCCCTTTAATCTGTTCCCGTAAGACGTCCTCATTTTGATCTGCACTACACCGGGCCCCACTACCGGCAGGCGCGGTCCACCCGTGACAAGGAAGGAGAAGAATCGCCTGTCTAAACCGGGAGTAACCCTGGCCCCTGGTGTGCGTCACCAGCGGCGCATGGCGCCAGCGGCGAATCTAGCTCAGTTTGCAAGGCCGGATGAGCGGTGTGCTGGAGAAACTGATGATGGAGGTGAGCAGGCTGGGGAAGAGGATGAAACCCCCTTGCTTGAGGGGGAAGATGTAGAGGTGCCAGCACAGGAGAAGGGTGCTGAGGAAGCTGGGCAGACTCAGGCAGAGGACAATATGCAGACAGAGCCCACTCTACAAGATGTATATGCAGTGGTATCGTACTGCAAGGAGGCTTTAAAATCACTGACACAGCAGGTCCTGGAAGTACAGGGGGAGATATCCACAATTAAGAAAGACCTGAAGAAAGTGGACACTAGGGCAGGTGCTGTGGAAGAAAGAGTGGGCACAGCGGAGGATCATATAGCCAAACTGCAGAAAGTTGAGAAAAAATATGTGAAGCAAATGTCTGAGCTTGCAGTGAAAGCAGATGATTTGGAAAACCGCTTCAGACGAAACAACCTGAGAATAGTGGGCATCCCGGAGAAGTCTGAGGGGAGAAATCCCACTGAGTTCATTGAAAACAGGATCAGGGAAAAATTTGGCTCTGATACTCTGACGAGACTGTTTGCTGTGGAGAGAGCGCATCGGGTCCCTATGCAACCTCAGCCGCCTGGTAAGAGTCCACGCACAATACTTGCAAAGATCCTTAACTACAGAGACAGTGATATTATCCTGCAAAAAGCCAGAGACATGGAGGAGCTTACAATTAATGGTCAGAGGATTGCCATATATCTGGACTATTCAGTGGTAGTACAGAAGCAAAGAATAAAATTTACCAGCGTAAAGAGGCGTTTAAGAGAGTTGGGTGTAAAGTACTCCATGATATGTCCAGCAAAATTACTAGTGATGGCGTTAGAGAAGGTCCATTTTTTTGTGGATCCAGAGAAAGCCTCCGAATGGCTGGATATTAATGCGAAACGTATCAAGGACGCGGGAGAGAATGTGCGTGAGTTCCAGGAAAGCTGGATGAGATTATGGGACGGTGCTGATTTTGCATGTTGAAAACCGGTTATAGGAACTGTCTCCGTGTTTTTGTTTTACCACTGTTTTACTTGGAGGACAGACAACCGGTAGGGGGTGATTGACTCGATGTTCTTCTCTTCTACTCCTTTTCAGGGTTGTAATTTTAATTTTTTCTTAAATGTTTTCTCTGCACCCCAGGCCTCAATGGACAGACAGTGGAACAGGCATGGAGAGAGGGGAGGTCTTCCGGTAATGGGAGGTTCTCATTATGAGGAGGAGAGTGGATCGTTATTGCGGTTTAACTGCTTATAAAGTCTAACAGTAATAGACATTTGTTAGAGGCTTTTATTTTAATGGCAGACAGGTTGAAAATGTTGTTAGGGCGGGTATGAGGGGGAAGGGGAGGGTCACATAAATGGTGATGTGGAATGGGAAATGCCTATGTGCATTGCGAGATGGGAAAAGGCAGCTATTTGGTGCTTACGTTGCAATGGGTCTAGGTTTTTGGGACCCCACTCTTGTTGAGAATATTACACATACAAAAGGGGGGATGATGGGGGGGGCAGGAAAGTTGGGGGAACGGGAAGTGGGAAGGGGGGAGAGGACAGCTACTCACAAGAATAGCAGCAATTAAAATGCAAAGAGTATTGGTTGATGGGGAGCGGAATAATATTATTTGCTAGGGCTCTCGGACAAGTCAAAAAGAGCAACTGTTGTTCAATATGTGCTAGACTGTAGGCCATCAGTGATATGTCTTCTGGAAACCCATTTGACAATTGATACAGTGGACATTCTGAATAGAAAGTGGGCGCAGAGGACGTACCACTCTACTTTTTCTTCTTACGCCAGGGGAGTTTCGGTTTTGATACATAATTCGGCACAATATGAGGAGATAGAAGTTAACATAGACACTGAGGGACAATACGTGATGGTGGTGTGCAGATTGTCCGGATAATTAATGTGTATTGTGGCAATATATATTCCTCCGCCGTATTCCAGTATTAAATTAAGGAAGGTAAGAGAGATGGCTGAAAGAAAGGGGGTAATGCCATTTTTGTTGATCGATATAAATTAAAAGAGAAAGGAAGCGCACATAGAGTAGTACCGCTATTATACAGGTCCCTCAGACCCCAAATGGTTAAACTCACCTGATGTAGTTGTGAGTGTCACAACTACAATAAAAGCACACAGGAGGTCGCTGCACGCTCCCAGCTGAGAACTGAAGAATCCAGATAAGAGTAAAAAGAGCTGGGATCAAATGCCGCGCTGACCACAAAGCGTGGCATTTCATCCCAGCTCTTTTCACTCTTATCTGGATTTTTGTTGATCAGAGACTTCAATAATGTGATAGATACACAGTGGGATAAGAGTGACATATCTGTTGAGTCACGTAGTGGTACTCTGACTCCATTTGGATCTCTAATACAAGAAATGGGTTTGACGGATCTTTGGAGGGTTAGAAATGTAGAGAGGAGATGCTTTTCATGTTTTTCGTCCTTATATGACTCACTTTCCCGTATCGACATGGCCCTGGGGAATGGTCTGCTAGATGGGTTAGTGGAGGAGGTGGACTATCTGGCCAGAGTTGTCTCGGATCATAGCCTGGTCTTTGTTTCTATTCGTCGGCCAGGTTCGCTAGGGAATGCGGTTAGAGATTGGAAGATACACCCAGTGTGGCTGCGCACTATTGATATGACTAAAGTGGGACTGGAAATAGAAGACTTTTATAATCTGAATGATGGTAGTGCTGACCCACTGACAGTTTGGGAGACTATGAAAGCATACTTGAGGGGGATTCTGTTCCGGGATATATGCAGGTGTAAATCACAAACTAAACAGTTGGAAAGAGATAGTCTACGGAAATTGGAGAAGGCCGAGTGCGAGGCGGTGAGGCAGACTGATCCATACTCTAGGAAAAAAACACGAGAGGCCCAGAAGGAAGTGCGGGGCCGGGACGATAGGTAGGCGACCCTAGGCGATCGCCTAGGGCGCCATCTTGTGGAGGGTGCATTGCCCGCCCCCAGGAGGGCCCGCCCCCCCTGGGGGGCCCCGTGCTGACCGCCGTCGGCCGCGCCGGCCAGAGAGGAGGGAGGAGGGGACTTCCTGTCCTGCAGCTCTGCCCGGTGCCCGCCCCTCCTCTCCTCCAACATGGGGCCTATGGAGCGCGGATCCGAGGAAACAGCTGAGTTCCTCGGACCCGATCTTAGTGTACTGAGCATGCTCAGTACACTAAAATCGCTCTGTGCCATAATATCACTTCTGCAATGTATATTCATACATTGCAAAAGTGATATCCTGTGAAATGAAAGGGTTAAAAATAAAAAAATCATTATTCTCACCTCTCCACGATCCAGCGATGCCTCCTGCGCTCTGTGCTTCCAGGACCTGGCCTGACGTCACAGTGCAGTCACATGACCGGTTGCCGCGGTAACCGGTCATGTGACTGTGACATCACGCCAGGTCCTGTGCATCAGAAGAAGAGGAGCTGGAAGCAGCGCGGGTGTCGTGGAGAGGTGAGAATGAAGATTTTTTTATTTTTTAAGCTATGCAGAAGGAGGGCAAAGAGGGGCTGCAAAGAGGGGGCAAAGAGGGGAGCAAAGAGGGGGGCAAAGAGGGGCTGCAAAGAGGGGGGGCAAAGAGGGGAGCAAAGAGGGGGGCAAAGAGGGGCTGCAAAGAGGGGGGCAAAGAGGGGGGCAAAGAGGGTCTGCAGAGAGGGGAGCAAATAGGGGGTCCAAAGAGGGGGGGCAAAGAGGGGCTGCAAAGAGGGGGGCAAAGAGGGTCTGCAAAGAGGGGGGCAAAGAGGGGGTCCTAAGAGGGGAGCAAAGAGGGGGTCCAAAGAGGGGCTGCAAAGAGGGAGGCAAAGAGGGTCTGCAAAGAGGGGAGCAAAGAGGGGGGCAAAGAGGGTCTGCAGAGAGGGGAGCAAAGAGGGGGTCCAAAGAGGGGGGGCAAAGAGGGTCTGCAAAGAGGGGGTCCAAAGAGGGGCTGCAAAGAGGGGGGCAAAGAGGGTCTGCAAAGAGGGGAGCAAAGAAGGGGGCAAAGAGGGTCTGCAGAGAGGGGAGCAAAGAGGGGGTCCAAAGAGGGGGGGCAAAGAGGGGCTGCAAAGAGGGGGCAAAGAGGGGAGCAAAGAGGGGAGCAAAGAGGGGCTGTAAAGAGGGGGGCAAAGAGGGTCTGCAAAGAGGGGGGCAAAGAGGGGGTCCAAAGAGGGGAGCAAAGAGGGGGTCCAAAGAGGGCTGCAAAGAGGGGGGCAAAGAGGGTCTGCAAAGAGGGGAGCAAAGAGGGGGCAAAGAGGGTCTGCAGAGAGGGGAGCAAAGAGGGGGTCCAAAGAGGGGCTGCAAAGAGGGGGGCAAAGAGGGTCTGCAAAGAGGGGGGCAAAGAGGGCTGCAAAGAGGGGCTGCAAAGAGGGGGGCAAAGAGGGGCTGCAAAGAGGGGGAAAAGAGGGTCTGCAAAGAGGGGGGCAAAGAGGGGCTGCAAAGAGGGAAAGAGGGGGGCAAAGAGGGTCGGCAAAGAGGGGAGCAAAGAGGGGGGCAAAGAGGGTCGGCAAAGAGGGGAGCAAAGAGGGGGTCCAAAGAGGGGATGCAAAGAGGGGAGCAAAGAGGGGGTCCAAAGAGGGGCTGCAAAGAGGGGGGCAAAGAGGGTCTGCAAAGAGGGGAGCAAAGAGGGGGGCAAAGAGGGTCTGCAGAGAGGGGAGCAAAGAGGGGGGCAAAGAGGGTCTGCAAAGAGGGGAGCAAAGAGGGGGTCGAAAGAGGGGCTGCAAAGAGGGGGGCAAAGAGGGGCTGCAAAAAGGGGGGCAAAGAGGGTCTGCAAAGAGGGGGGCAAAGAGGGGGTCCAAAGAGGGGCTGCAAAGAGGGGGGCAAAGAGGGCTGCAAAGAGGGGCTGCAAAGAGGGGGGCAAAGAGGGGCTGCAAAGAGGGACTGCAAAGAGGGGCTGCAAAGAGGGGCTGCAAAGTGAGGGGACAGAGGGGACAAAGAGGGGAGACAGAGGGCAGACAGAGGGGAGAAGGGTGACAGGAGGGTGACAGGAGGGGGACAAGGTGACAGGAGGAGCAGGGAGAGGATCCAAACTGATGCTACAAAACATCGGGATCAGATGCCTATTTGGCATCCGATTGCAGTCATCAGTTTGGATCAGTTGCTGTCCGAGGGGTGCTGCAAAAAGTCTGATCCCCTCGGACAGCACAAAAACGCTGTGTGAAAGCAGCCTTATTTGGCACGGATCAGGTCGGATCCAATTCGGTCCGATTTGACCCGCTGTGCCAAAAATCGAAGCAGGCTGCGATTTTGGGCACAGCAAAAAATCGGCCAGAATCGGATCCGACAAAAATCGGATGCCAATAAGGCCAAATCCGATGGGATCCATGCCCATAGGATAACATGGGGTCAAAATCTGATCCGTGGCTGTCCGTTTTACAACGGACAGCCACGGATCACAGAAAAATGCAGTGTGAAAGCAGCCTTACAGCAGACGCACGGTGACGGCGGCCGCGGTGAGTGTGCAAAGGCGCGCTTCCCCCCCCGGCCCCCGCATACTGGGCCCTGTATACACCACTGGGTCTTGTATACACCACTAGGCCCTGTATACACCACCACTGGGCCCTGTATACACCACCACTGGGCCTGCTGTATATACTGCTGGGGCCTGTATATACCACTGGGGCTGCTGTATATACTGCTGGGGCCTGTATATACCACTGGGGCTGCTGTATAACCCCTGGGGCTGCTGTATAACTCCTGGGGCTGCTGTATTACCCCTGGGGCTGCTGTATAACCCCTGGGGCTGCTGTATTACCCCTGGGGCTGCTGTATTACCACTGGGGCTGCTGTATTACCACTGGGGTCTGTATATACCACTGGAGAGGCTGCTGTATACCACTTTGCTGGGGGCTGCATACCTGTGCTGGGGTCCACCCTCGGCTTATACACGAGTCAATAGGTTTTCCCAGGTTTTGGGGGCAAAAGTAGGGGGGTCGGCTTATACACAGGTCGGGTTATACACGAGTATATATGGGTAGTAATACTACAATGTCTGCTGGACATGGTATGAGGAGGTTTATGGCTCAGTCAGTACACACTCCATACTTCATGGTAAGGGGAGGGTTTATGGCTCAGTACACACTCCATACTTCTTGTTATTAACCAGTTAATGCTCTCTTGTCCACCGCACTGCAGTTTCAAAAGAGGACAACAGCGAGACAAGCAGCAACATGGCATCAGAGAGTCCCTGACCTCGAAAGATCCTCAGATCCTGGTATTGTGACATAATATTAAGAATAATACTTTTTGCATCTATATTACACTATGAACTCCACAGCACTTTACATACATCATGAACACTGTCCCCATTGGGGCTCACAATGTAAACAACCTATCAGTATGTCTCTGTAGTGTGGTTGGACGAACCTTTTATAGGTCCCTGTTAAATTAAATTTACTTTCAAAGCATGTTGACATTTTTATTCCCAGACATATTTCGGGGGGGGGGGGGGCGCCGTTTGCCTTACCTGCCTAGGGCACCAAAATGCCTTGTTCCGGCACTGAGGAAGTGGATAGAGTCCTTCTGGGAAGGGCAGATAAGAAACTGGCTTTCCAGAAAATGAAATTCTTTGAAGAAGGAGAAAAAGTGCGCCATTTATTGTCTGTTATAGCGGCGGCGCAGAAGGGGAATCAGTTTGTCCATTGCTTAGAGAGAGAGGGAGAAGAACAGGTCACAGACACAAGGGATATTATGGAGATTTTTGTAAAGTTCTATGGGGATCTATACACGTCGCAAGAGGGGATGGATGATAGGGAGGTGGAGGACTTTCTTACAGCTGCATCGTTGCCCACTCTGTCGATGGAAGATAGGAATGCTTTGGAGACACCTATAACAGTAGATGAACTGGGAGAGGCATTGCGTGGCATGGCCAATGAAAAGGCCCCGGGGTCTGACGGACTTCCAGTAGAGGTCTATAAACATTTGGAACATATTTTATTACCCAGATTATTGGAGGTTTACATGGAAGCTAAGAAACGGGGGGAATTGCTGACATCTATGAGAGAGGCTACTATTGTTGTGATCCCTAAGGAGGGTAAAGACCTTAAAAACCCAGAGTCATACCGGCCTATCTCGCTGCTAACGGCAGATGTGAAACTCCTTGCAAAAGTACTGTCAGGCCGCTTAACAGCGGTGATCTCAAATTTAATACATCCAGACCAATCCGGCTTTATGCCAAACAGATCTACTGCGATCAATTTAAGGAGATTATTCTTAAATCTGCAGCTGCCGTCAGACAACATGAGCCATAGGGTTATAGCATCATTGGAAGCTTGTAAGGCCTTTGATAGTGTTGAGTGGAGGTATTTATGGAAGGTGTTACAGCGTATGGGATTTGGCTCGCAATTTATCTCTTGGATTCAACTCCTGTATGCCCAACCAACCGCAAAAATTAGGGTTAATGGTGCTATTTCTAGAAAGATAGATCTACAAAGGGGTACCAGACAGGGTTGCCCGTTATCGCCCCTGTTGTTTGCTCTGGCGGTGGAGACTTTAGCTGCTACCATAAGAAAAACCAGGGAGATCAAGGGATTTAAATTTGGGGGGATTGAGGAAAAGATCGCGCTGTACACGGATGACATTCTGCTGTTTCTGGAGGATCGGAGGGCTTCGCTGAACCATGCCATGCGAACCATTGAGGGTTTTGGGATACTTTCAGGGCTTACCATAAACTGGAATAAGTCAAACCTATTTGAAGTAGACAATGACGAGAATGACACGGAGGAGGGGGTGGTGTCGGATAGGCTGCAAAGGGTGGAACAATTTAAGTACTTGGGCATTTGGGTGACTTTACCCATCACGGATTATTTACAGTTGAACTTTACTCCATTGCTGACAATACTGAGGCGTAAAGTTAATGCCTGGAATAAATTGTGTTTATCCGTGGTGGGGAGAGTTAACTTGATCAAAATGATCTTGATGCCCAAATTACTATACGTAATGCATAACTCTCTCTTATGGATTCCCCAGCGTAGGCTTAAGCCTATTAATGCTATATTCCGGGAATTGATTTGGGGTAGGAGACAACCTAGAATCCGACTGGAGACATTGCAGAGGCCAAAAGATGAAGGTGGTCTGGTGTTACCTCACCCGGGGATTTATTTTCTGGCAGCTCAGAGCCAACAACTGCGGGGGTGGGCTTGTAAACCAGAGAATAGTCCCATTATAAAAGTACTGGAAAAGATAGTTGGTAGATCCCCTCTGACGGATGGACTTGAGGATGGGTCTGTGGGCTCTTTGGGAAGGAGATATCCAACACTTGACCTTATACATAAATTATGGATAAGAGTTAAGCAACTGAGAGGGGTAACAAGTCTGACGAAATATACTCCCATATGGAATAATAGGAATCTCCCTGAATTAATAAAAATAGGAAGACTTACGGACTGGGAAAATCAGGGTATTCTGCATATGCATCAAATTATGAATAGACAGGGATTAAAAACCTTCCAGCAATTAAGATTGGAATTTGGACTGCCTTAGTCGGGTTGGTTCCAGTATTTGCAGATACAATATGCAGTTAGTGCAAGGGGTGTGGCGGGAGCCTTGCAAATACAAGATGATATCGTTCTAGATTACATTTGTCATAAGGGGCTTTCGAGAGGAGTGATATCTTGCATATATAGCGATCTACTACATACATTCCTCCTTTCTTTCCCTATAAAAACACATTTGAAATGGGAGGAAGAGGTGGGACACATATCGGATGCTAGATGGAATAGTATACTGGAATATGTACCCAAACTGTCTATATGTGAATCGGCTAGACTGTCGCATTTATATGTAATACACAGAGTGTATAGATCGCCAGTGGTTATGTATCGTGTGGGTCTGAGGACTGATTCTGAGTGTCCGAGATGCAGGGGGATAATGCAGGTATTTACCACATGATGTGGTCTTGCCCAAGATTAATCCCATATTGGACGGCGGTTATTAACCGGATGGAAGGAGCGTATGGGTGTATCGTACCTAGAGAGCCTGTGGTTTGCCTGTTGGGCTATGTAGAGGAAGTGGCTATTGAAAATGCGCTAAAGATAGTTATTGAAAAATTACGCTTCGTAGCGAGGAAACTGATTGCAAGACATTGGATTTGTGATCTTCCCCCAATCAGAGGTGAATTTATGAAACAGGTAGATGACTTGATTTACATGGAAAAAGGTATTTATGGGAGAAGGGAAAAAATTGCATTGTTTGAGAAAATGTGGTTGCCATGGATAAATTGTGGATGAGATGAGGAAGTATGACTGAACACAATACTTGGTGCAAAATGGTCTGAAGAATTGAATAATTGGTATACCTAAATAACTGCTACTCAACTCTCTAAATAACATCATGAGCTGTTGTGAAGTGGGTTTGCTGTCGGGAAGGGGTGGGTAGGGGGGGTGGGGAATGGAAATGCATCCTAAGTATTCATGCTGTAAAGGGCCATGATGTCTTGATGCATTTTTGTATTTTTGTTTGGAAAATGTTCGATAAAAATTTATCTGATAAAAAAAAAAAAAAATACAATGAACAAACTAACAGTGACAGACTGGTACAGAGTGGAGAGAGGACCCTTCCATTCTATAAGGCAATGGGGAGGGAAACAGTAGGATGGGTCTGCTCGGGTGGTGATATAGCGCTGGGTTCAGTGGTGGTGGAGCGCCGGGTCCAGTGTTGGTGAGGTCATACTGTGGTCACTGCAAACTGTAGGCTGTTCTGAAGAGATGGGTGTTCAGGTCCCACTTGAAGGTTCAGAGTGTGGGGGACAGTCGGACGTTTTGAGGTGCAGAAATCCAGAGGATGGGGGATGCTCGAGTGAAATCTTGCAGGCGGTTAGATGAGGAACGTACAAGTGTGGAGGAAAGGAGGAGGTCTTGGAAAGATCGAAGATTACGAGTTGGATGATATCGGGACATTAGTTCAGAGATACAGTTAGGGCCAGAAATATTTGGACAGTGACACAAGTTTTGTTATTTTAGCAGTTTACAAAAACAAGTTCAGAAATACAATTATATATATAATATGGGCTGAAAGTGCACACTCCCAGCTGCAATATGGGAGTTTCCACATCCAAATCGGAGAAAGGGTTTAGGAATCATAGCTCTGTAATGCATAGCCTCCTCTTTTTCAAGGGACCAAAAGTAATTGGACAATGGACTCTAAGGGCTGCAATTAACTCTGAAGGCATCTCCCTCATTAACCTGTAATCAATGAAGTAGTTAAAAGGTCAGGGGTGGATTCCAGGTGTGTGGTTTTGCATTTGGAAGCTGTTGCTGTGACCAGACAACATGCAGTCAAAGGAACTCTCAATTGAGGTGAAGCAGAACATCCTGAGGCTGAATAAAAAGAAAAAATCCATCAGAGAGATAGCAGACATGCTTGGAGTAGCAAAATCAACAGTTGGGTACATTCTGAGAAAAAAGGAATTGACTGGTGAGCTTGGGAACTTTAAAAGGCCTGGGCGTCCACGGATGACAACAGTGGTGGATGATTGCCGCATACTTTATTTGGTGAAGAAGAACCCGTTCACAACATCAACTGAAGTCCAGAACACTCTCAGTGAAGTAGGTGTATCTGTCTCTAAGTCAACAGTAAAGAGAAGACTCCATGACAGTAAATACAAAGGGTTCACATCTAGATGCAAACCATTCATCAATTCCAAAAATAGACAGGCCAGAGTTAAATTTGCTGAAAAACACCTCAAGAAGCCAGCTCAGTTCTGGAAAAGTATTCCATGGACAGATGAGACAAAGATCAACCTGTACCAGAATGATGGGAAGAAAAAAGTTTGGAGAAGAAAGGGAACGGCACATGATCCAAGGCACACCACATCCTCTGTAAAACATGGTGGAGGCAACGTGATGGCATGGGCATGCATGGCTTTCAATGGCACTGGGTCACTTGTGTTTATTGATGACATAACAGCAGACAAGCGTAGCCGGATGAATTCTGAAGTGTACCGGGATATACTTTCAGCCCAGATTCAGCCAAATTCTGCAAAGTTGATTGGACGGCGCTTCATAGTACAGATGGACAATGACCCCAAGCATACAGCCAAAGCTACCCAGGAGTTCATGAGTGCAAAAAAGTGGAACATTCTGCAATGGCCAAGTCAATCACCAGATCTTAACCCAATTGAGCATGCATTTCACTTGCTGAAATCCAGACTTAAGACGGAAAGACCCACGAACAAGCAAGACCTGAAGGCTGCGGCTGTAAAGGCCTGGCAAAGCATTAAGAAGGAGGAAACCCAGCGTTTGGTGATGTCCATGGGTTCCAGACTTAAGGCAGTGATTGCCTCCAAAGGATTCGCAACAAAATATTGAAAATAAAAATATTTTGTTTGGGTTATGTTTATTTGTCCAATTACTTTTGACCTCCTAAAATGTGGTGTGTTTGTAAAGAAATGTGTACAATTCCTACATTTTCTATCAGATATTTTTGTTCAACCCTTCAAATTAAACGTTACAATCTGCACTTGAATTCTGTTGTAGAGGTTTCATTTCAAATCCAATGTGGTGGCATGCAGAGCCCAACTCGCGAAAATTGTGTCACTGTCCAAATATTTCTGGCCCTAACTGTATATGGGGGGACAGATTGTGGACGGCTTTGTAAGTCAATGTTAGTAGTTTGAATTGGATATGCAGGGGAATTGAAAGCCAGTGAAAGGATTTGCAGGGGGTAGAAGTGGAGGAGCAGGGAGGAGAGAGGTGGATTAGTCGGGCAGCAGAGTTGAGGACAGATTGGAAAGGTGCAAGAGTGTCTGCAGGGAGGCCACAGAGGAGGAGGTTGAAGTAGTCGAGACAGGAGATGATGAGGGCATGCACTAGTAGTTTAGTAAATTGAGGCTTTGAGGAAGGGATAGATTCTGGAAATATTTTTGAGTTGGAGGCGGCAGAAGGTGGTGAGAGCTTGAATGTATGGTTTGAAGGAAAATGCAGAGTCAAGGATCACTCCGAGGCAGCGGACTTCAGGTACAGGGCAAAGTGTGATATAATTTATTGTGATAGATCAGGAAAGGGAGGTGCGCGAGATGGGTGAAAAATGATGAGTTCAGTTTTGTCTACGTTTAGTTTAAGGAAACGAGAGGAGAAGAAGGAGGTTATGGCTGATAGATACTCTGGGATTCTGGACAGCAGAGAGGTGATGTCTGAGCCAGAGAGGTATATCTGAGTCTCATCAGTGTACAGGTGGTACTGGAATCCATGGGACTTAATGAGGTGTCCTAGGTCAAGGGTATAGTTGGAAAAAAGAAGGGGTCCCAGGACAGAGCCTTGAGGGACCCCAAGAGAGAGGGGATGGAGTGAGGAGGTAGTGAGAGACACTAAATGTACAGTTGGAAAGGTAGGAGGAGATCCAGGAGAAGGCAAGGTTAGTGATACCAATGGAAGAGGGGATCTATAATAGGAGGCAATGGTCGAATGTGTCGAATGCAGAGAACAGGTCAAGAAGGAGGAGGATGGAGAAGTGTTCGTTAGTAAGTCGTTAGTTATTTTGGTTAAGGCGGTTCCCGTGGAGTGGTGGGGGCGGAAGGTTGTCAAAGTGAGAGTTGGATGACAGGTGGGATAAGAGTACAGTGTGGACATACTTTTCAGGAAGTTTGGAGGCAAATGGGAGCAGCGATATGAGGCGGTAGCTGGATGTGGAGGTCGGGTCGAGAGATTGTTTCTTCAAAACAGGTGTAATACATCACCAGAACCCCCATCAATACAATAATATATCACCAAAACCCGCCAATACAGTAATCCATCACCAGAACCACCGTCAATACTATAATGCGTACAGTTGTGGCCAAAAGTATTGACACCCCTGCAATTCTGTCAGATAATACTCAGTTTCTTCCTGAAATTGATTGCAATCACAAATTCTTTGGTATTATTATCTTCATTTAATTTGTCTTCAATGAAAAAACACAAAAAGAATTGTCCTAAAGCCAAATTGGATATAATTCCACACCAAACATAAAAAGGGGGTGGACAAAAGTATTGGCACTGTTAGAAAAATCATGTGATGCTTCTCTAATTTGTGTAATTAACAACACCTGTAACTTACCTGTGGCACCTAACAGGTGTTGGTAATAACTAAATCACACTTGCAGCCAGTTGACATGGATTAAAGTTGACTCAACCTCTGACCTTGTGTGTACCACATTGAGCATGGAGAAAAGAAAGAAGACCAAAGAACTGTCTGAGGACTTGAGAAACCAAATTGTGAGGAAGCATGAGCAATCTCAAGGCTACAAGTCCATCTCCAAAGACTTGAATGTTCCTGTGTCTACTGTGCGCAGTGTCATCAAGAAGTTTAAAGCCAATGGCACTGTGGCTAACCTTCCTAGATGTGGACGGAAAAGAAAAATTGACGAGAGATTTCAACGCAAGATTGTGCGGATGGTGGATAAAGAACCTCGACTAACATCGAAACAAGTTCAAGCTGCCCTGCATTCCGAGGGTACAACAGTGTCAACCTGTACTATCCATCGGCGTCTGAATGAAAAGGGACTGTATGGTAGGATACCCAGGAAGACCCCACTTCTTACCCCGAGACATAAAAAAGTCAGGCTGGAGTTTGCCAAAACTTACCTGAGAAAGCCTAAAACGTTTTGGAAGAATGTTCTCTGGTCAGATGAGACAAAAGTAGAGCTTTTTGGGCAAAGGCATCAACATAGAGTTTACAGGAGAAAAAAAGAGGCATTCAAAGAAAAGAACACGGTCCCTACAGTCAAACATGGCGGAGGTTCCCTGATGTTTTGGGGTTGCTTTGCTGCCTCTGGCACTGGACTGCTTGACCGTATGCATGGCATTATGAAGTCTGAAGACTACCAACAAATTTTGCAGCATAATGTAGGGCCCAGTGTGAGAAAGCTGGGTCTCCCACAGAGGTCATTGGTCTTCCAGCAGGACAATGACCCAAAACACACTTCAAAAAGCACTAGAAAATGGTTTGAGAGAAAGCACTGGAGACTTCTAAGGTGGCCAGCAATGAGTCCAGACCTGAATCCCATAGAACACTGTGGAGAAAACTAAAAATGGCAGTTTGGAGAAGGCACCCTTGAAATATCAGGGACCTGGAGCAGTTTATCAAAGAAGAATGGTCTAAAATTCCAGCAGAGCATTGTAAGAAACTCATTGATGGTTACCGAAAGCGGTTGATCGCAGTTATTTTGGCTAAAGGATGTGCAGCCAAGTATTAGGTTGAGGGTGCCAATACTTTTGTCTGGCCCATTTTTGGAGTTTTGCTTTTTACTTCATTCTCTTTTGTGTTTCTTCATTGAAGACAAATTAAATGAAGATAATAATACCAAAGAATTTGTGATTGCAATCATTTTCAGGAAGAAACTGAGTATTATCTGACAGAATTGCAGGTGTGTCAATACTTTTGGCCACAACGGTAATCAGTACCACCGTCAATACATCACCAAAACAGTACATCCCTTATATAAATGTGTATGCAGATTAATTGGCATTTTGGGGGTAAAAGACTTCATTAAAATATCATCTATCATATACTGTCTATACTGTCCTCCCCATAATGAATTATACCCACCACATCTTCCTCACTTATAAACTATGATCTCCACTCCATGCAGCCCTCTCTTCACTGTCCAACCCATGTTGTCCCTACTCTATAGTGAGCCACCTTATGGTACGCATTCTGCATACTTAGCCCTACCAGTCTTTTTATTAAGCGCTCCCCATGCTCCCCCATCTCCATACTGTGCCCCTTCCATGTTACTTCTCTATACTGTGCCCCCCTCAGGCTACCCATTCTCCATACCATACCCTTCCAGTCTAATCCTTCAACATACTGCACTGTCTCATGCTGCCCATGTAGCTTCTCCCCCATCCCCATCCATGTAGCTTTTCCCCATCTCCCCATCCATGTAGCTTCAACCCCATCCATATAGCTTCTCCCCCATCTCATCCATTTATCTACTCCCCCCATCCATGAAGCTTCTCCCCATCCATGAAACTTCTCCTCCCATCCCCCCATTCATGTAGCTTCTCCCCATCCATGTAGCTTCTCCCCCCATTCCCCATTCATGTAACTTTTCCCCAATCCTTGTAGCATCTCCCCATCCATGTAGCTTCTCACCCAGCCATATAGCTTCTTCCCATCTCCTCATCCATGTAGCTTATCCCCCATCCATAAAGTTTCTCCCCATCCATGAAGCATCTCCCCTCATCCCCATCCATGTACTGTAGCTTCTCCCCCATACATGTAGCTTCTCGGCCCAACTATGTAGCTACTTTCCCCATTCCTATCCATGTAGCTTCTCCCAAACTATGTAGCTTCTCCCCCCATCTCCCCCATCCATGTAGCTTTCCCCCCATCCATGTAGCTTCTCCCCCATCTCCCATCCATATAGCTTCTTGCCCAATGATGTAGCTTCTCCTCTTCTATGTAGCTTCTCCCTCATCCATGTAGCTTCTCCCCCATGCATGTAGATTCTCCCCCATGCATGTAGATTCTCCCCCATCCATGTAGCTTTTCCCTACCCTTGTAGATTCTCCTCCCATCCCCCATCCATGTAGCCTCTCTCCCATGTAGCTTCTAACTCCATCCATGTAGCTTCTCACCCCATCCCCCATCCATATAGCTTTTCACTCATCTCCATCCACGTAGCTTCTGCCCATCCATGTAGTTTCTCCCCCCATCCTCGATACATGTAGCTTCACCCCATCCATGTAGCTTCTCCCCCCATCCCCATCCATGTAGATAATCCCCCATGCATGTAGCTTCTCCCCCACCCATGTAGCTTCTCCCCATCCATATAGCTTCTACCCCATTCATATAGCTTCTTCCCTTCCTACCATCCATGTAGCTTCTCCCCCATCCCCCATCCATGTAGCTTCTCTCACATACATGTAGCTCATACCACCATACATGTAGCTTCTCCCCCTATCCATTTAGCTTCTCCCCCATACATGTAGCCTCTCATACCTCCATACATGTAGCATCCCCACATACATGTAGCTTCTCCACTCATCCCCATACATGTAGCTTCTCCCCCACCCATGTAGCTTCTAACTCCATCCATGTAGCTTCTCACCCCATCCCCCATCCATATAGCTTTTCACTCATCCCCATCCACGTAGCTTCTGCCCATCCATGTAGTTTCTCCCCCCATCCCCGATACATGTAGCTTCACCCCATCCATGTAGCTTCTCCCCCAGACATGAAGCTTCTCCCCCCATCCCCATCCATGTAGATAATCCCCCATGCATGTAGCTTCTCCCCCACCCATGTAGCTTCTCCCCATCCATATAGCTTCTACCCCATTCATATAGCTTCTTCCCTTCCTACCATCCATGTAGCTTCTCCCCCATCCCCCATCCATGTAGCTTCTCCCCTTCCCCATCTATGTAGCTTCTCTCACATACATGTAGCTCATACCACCATACATGTAACTTCTCCCCCTATCCATGTAGCATCCCCACATACATGTAACTTCTTCCCTATACATGTAGCTTCTTCCCCATCCCCCATACATGTAGCTTCACCCCCATACATGTAGCTTCTCCCCCATCCATGTAGCTTTCCCCCACACATGTAGCTTCCCCCATATCCACATTATATAGCTTCTCCCCCATATACTTAGCTTCTCTCCCATTCATATAGCTTCTCCCCCACCTCTTATCCATGTAGCTTCTCCCCATCCATGTAGCTTCTCCCCCACCCATGTAGCTTCTACCTCCATCCATGTAGCTTCTCACCCCATCTCTCATCCATGTAGCTTCTCACTCCATCCCCCATCCATGTAGCTTCTCCCCATCCATGTAGTTTCTCCCCCCATCCCCGATGCATGTAGCTTCTCCCCATCCACGTAGCTTCTCCCCCACCCATGAAGTCTCCCCCATCCATGTAGATTCTCCCCCATACATGTAGCTTTTCCCCCACCCGTGTAGCTTCTCCCCATCTATATAGCTTCTCCCCCATACATGAAGCTTCTCCCCCATACATGTAGTTTCTCCCCACCCATGTAGCTTCTCCCCATCCATATAGCTTCTCCCCCATACATGTAGCTTATCCCCCATACATGTAGCTTCTACCCCATTTATATAGCTTCTTCCCTTCCTACCATCCATGTAGCTTCTCCCCCCATCCATGTAGCTTCTCCCCCTCCCCATCTATGTAGTTTCTCTCACATACATGTAGCTCATCCTACATACATGTAGCTTCTCCCCCTATCCATGTAGCTTCTCCACTCATCCCCATCCTTGTAGCATCTCCCCCATACATGTAGCATCTTCCCCATCCCCCATCCATATAGCTTCTCCCCCATACATGTAGCTTCTCCCCATACATGTAGCTTCCCCCATCCCCACATCCATATAGCTTCTCCCCGTATACTTAACTTCTCCCCATTCATATAGCTTCTTCCCCATCTCTCATCCATGTAGCTTCTCCCCATCCATGTGGCTCCTCCCCCATCCCCCCATACATGTAGCTTCTCCACCATCCATATAGCTTCTCCCCCATCCCCATCCATGTAGCTTCTCCCCATCCATGTAGCTTCTCCCCTATCCATGTAGCTTCTCCCCCATCCATGTAGCTTCTCCCCCCATCCCCGATACATGTAGCTTCTCCCCATCCATGTAGCTTCTCCCCTACACCCATGAAGCTTCCTCCCCATCCACAACCATGTAGATTCTCCCCCATACATGTAGCTTCTCCTCCACCCATGTAGCTTCTCCCCCATACATGTAGGTTCTCCACCCATTCATATAGCTTCTTCCCATCCTACTCTCCATGTAGCTTCTTCCCCCACCCCCTATCCATGTAGCTTCTCCTCCTCCCCATCTATGTAGCTTCTCTCACATACATGTAGCTTCTTCCTCATCCCCCCATCCACGTAGCTTCTCCCCATACATGTAGCTTCTCTCCCATCCATGTAGCTTCCCCCCACACATGTAGCTTCCCCCATCCCCACATCCATATAGCTTCTCCCCATATACTTAGCTTCTCCCAAATTCATATAGCTTCTCCCCACCTCTCGTTCATGTAGCTTCTCCCCCACACATGTAGCTTTTACCTCCATCCATGTAGCTTCTCACCCCATCTACCATTCACGTAGCTTCTCACTCCATCCCCCATCCATGTAGCTTCTCCCCCATCCATGTAGCTTCTCCCCCTATCCCCGATACATGTAGCTTCTCCCCATCCATGTAGCTTCTCCCTCACCCATAAAGCTTCTACCCATCCCACATCCATGTAGATTCTCCCCCATACATGAAGCTTCTCCCCCACCCATGTAGCTTCTCCCCATCCATATAGCTTCTCCCCCATACATGTAGATTCTCCCTTATACATGTAGCTTCTCCCCCAATTCATATATCTTTTTCCCATCCTATCATCCATGTAGCTTCTCCACCCATCCCCCATCCATGTAGCTTCTCCCCCTCCCCATCTATGTAGCTTCTCTCACATACATGTAGCTTATCCTACATACATGTAGCTTCTCCCCCTATCCATGTAGCTTCTCCAATCATCTCCATCCATGTAGCGTCTCTCACATATATGTAGCTTCTCCCCCTATCCATCTGGCTTTTCCACTCATCCCCATCCATGTAGCTTCTCCTCCATACATGTAGCTTCTTCCCCATCCCCCCATCCATGTAGCTTCTCCCCCATACATGTAGCTTCTCCCACATACATGTAGCTTCTCCGCCATCCATGTAGCTTCCCCCCACACATGTAGCTTCCCCCATCCCCACATCCATATAGCTTCTCCCCAATATATTTAACTTCTCCCCCATTCATATAGCTTCTTCCCCACCCATGTAGCTTCTCCCCCACCCACGTAGCTTGTCCCTTCATGTAGCTTCTCCCCCTCTCCATTTATGTAGCTTCTCCCCCATACATGTAGCTTCTCCTCCATCCATGTAGCTTCTCCCCCACCTCCCATCCATGTAGCTTCTCCCCCATTCTTGTAGCTTCTTCCCCCATCCTCTATCTAAGTAGCTGCTCCCCATCCCCCATCCACGTAGCCTCTCCTCACTCATGTAGCTTCTCACCCCATACATGTAGCTTCTCCCCCATACATGTAGCTTCTTCCCTATACATTTAGCTTCTCCCCAATCCATATAGCTTCTCCCCACCAATGTAGATTCTCTTCCCATCTTCCATCGATGTAGCTTCTCCCCCATCCATGTAGCTTCACCCCCATGCATGTAGATTCTCACCCATCCATGTAGCTTCTCCCTACCCTTGTAGATTCTCCTCCCATCCCCCATCCATGTAGCCTCTCTCCCATCCATTTAGCTTCTCCCCATCTATGTAGCTTTTCCCCCATCCTCCCATTCATTTAGCTTCTCCCCCATCCCAAATCCATGTAGCTTTTCCCCATACATGTAGCTTCTCCTGCATCAATGTAGCTTCTCTCCCATACATGTAGCTTCTCCCCCATCCATGTAGCTACTTCCCCATATATGTAGCTTCTCCCCCATACATGTAGATTCTCCGCCATCCATGTAGCTTCTCCCCTCTCTCATCCATGTGGCTCCTCCTCCATCCCCCCATACATGTAGCTTCTCCACCATGGATATAGCTTCTCCCCCATCCCTCATCCATGTAGCTTTTCCCCATCCATGTAGCTTCTCCCCCCATCCATGTAGCTTCTCACCCATCCTTGTAGCTTCTCTCCTCATCCTCCATCCAAGTAGCTATTCCCCTCATCCTCCATCCTAGTAGCTTCTCCCCCCATCTCCCCATCCATGAAGCTTCTCCCCCATACATGTAGCTCCCTTCCCCACCCATGTAGCTTCTCACCCCATCCCCCATCCATGGAGCTTCTAACCATCCATGTAGCTTCTCCCTCATCCATCTAGATTATCCTCCCATCCCCCATCCATGTAGCTTCTCCCCCATACATGTAGCCTCTCATCCCTCCATACATGTACCTTCCCTGCATACATGTAGCTTCTCCCCCATTCCCATCCATGTAGCTTCTCCCCCATACTTGTAGCTTCTCCCCCTATCCATGTAGCTTCTCCCCCATAGATGTAGCTTCTCCCCCATACATGTAGCCCGTCATCCCTCCATACATGTATCTTCCCTGCATCCATGTAGCTTCTCCCCATTCATGTAGCTTCTCCCCTATACATGTAACTTCTCCCCCATCCCCACATACATGTAGCTTCTCCCCCATACATGTAGCCTCTCATCCCTCCATACATGTAGCTTCCCCACATACATGTAGCTTCTCCCCATCCCCATCCATGTAGCTTCTCCCCATCCATGTAGCTTCTCCCCTATACATGTAGCTTCTCCCCCATCCCCCCATACATGTAGCTTCTCCCCCCATCCCTCCATTCAAGTAGCTTCTCTCCCATCTATGTATTTTCCCCCCATCCATGTACCTTCTCCTCCCATCATCCATCCATGTAGCATCTCCCCCTATCCATGTAGCTTCTCCCCCATAGATGTAGCTTCTCCCCCATACATGTAGCCTCTCATCCCTCCATACATGTAGCTTCCCTGCATACATGTAGCTTCTCCCCCATTCCCATCCATGTAGCTTCTCCCCATCCATGTAGCTTCTCCCCTATACATGTAGCTTCTCCCCATCCCCCATACATGTAGCTTCTCCCCCATACATGTAGCTTCTCCCCCCATCCCCCCATTCATGTAGCTTCTCTCCCATCTATGTATTTTCCCCCATCCATGTAGCTTCTCCTCCCATCATCCATCCATGTTGCTTCTCCCCCATCCATGTAGCTTCTCCCCCATACTTGTAGCTTCTCCCCCATACATGTAGCCTCTCATCCCTCCATACATGTATCTTCCCTGCATCCATGTAGCTTCTCCCCATCCATGTAGCTTCTCCCCTATACATGTAACTTCTCCCCCATCCCCACATACATGTAGCTTCTCCCCCATACATGTAGCTTGTCCCCCCCCATCCCCCTATTCATGTAGCTTCTCTCTTTAAAATATTTTTTTTTTTTTTTTTTTAAATCTTGATACCAGTGCCACCCCCTGAAACCTGCCACCCTAGGCATATGCCCTCGGGTGTCTAGTAGCAAATACGGCCCTGCTCATAGCCCAGGAGACATACAGGTATGGCTTATTTCAGCTGTGTACAACCTGTTTGCCCATATTAATAACTTAAAAACCTGACAAGGATGACAGATTCCCTTAAAAGTACAAATAGTAATCTAAAAATGCATAAAATTATTGTTTTTTAAAAATACATAATATAATCAGATTTTTATTATATTACTTAAAATAAATAAAAATGCATAATTCATTGAGCAAGAATTTTCACAATGTTTCAAGTATAAAAATAAATTGCAAATTTGTGTCTTAAATATTGAACTTCTTGATTACCGTAATTAGTTTTGATAAGTAATTTTTTTTGTATAATGTGAGGTGAACACGCAACAATAAAAGAAAAAACAAACCTAAGTAACATTTATGATAGTTATTTCTTATTAACATCACATAGCTCATGCTCACTTTCTATTCTCAGAAGATGCACAAAAATTGTTCAGAGAAAAGAGGTAACATATACTATTTATTTGGGGTTATATCAGCAAAATATGTCCTCTCAAATAATGATATTAAATCAGGCACTTCACATATCATATTTCACTTCATGATAAACCCAAATACATAGGTCAATGTACATACAGTTTATATGTATTATCATTGATATGAGTATGGATCAACAACTAGTGCAAGGATAAAGAAAGGTTTAGAGAATGGTGTCAGTGTGAGTGTAGTAACAAAAAATCAGGCAGGATTCACACTGGGCGAGAGACATACGAGAGACTCACGCAAGTCTTGCATGCATCACCCGACACGGCCACCAGCTCTCCAGACAGGAGCAAGCAGCTTCATAGAAATACATGCAGCTGCATGCCGCTGTCTGGAGATCCGGTAGCCATGTCAGTTGATGCACATGAGACTTGCAAGAGTCTCTCACATGTCTCTCACCCAGTGTGACTCCAGACTAAGGGTACGGACACACTGCCGTGAAAGTCGAACGACTGCAATGCATGATTTTATCACATTGAAGTCGGACAAATGTTATTCTATGTCCAAGAGCACATTGGCGAGTATCGGACGCTTTTTTCTCATCCGGAAAACGACCGAGAAAGAAATCGCAAGATTCTGCGACAGTATGCGATTCACGCGCGAGACTCACCAATGCAAGTCTATGGGTCCGAAAAAATCATGGTCCGCACACGGACAGCACACGGACCATCCGAGAGGCATCCATTTTTTTCACAGATCATTATCATTCTGCAGCTGAGAACACTGTAAAATGTTCCTGTAAATGATTATACAGTAAATAGCTGCTGAGAAAAAATACGGATTGAAGACGGACAGCACAGGGATATGATCTGAGACGAAATGTCAGACACTCGCATAGCAGTTGGATGCAAAATGAAGCAAAAAACGGATGTCACTCGTACAACTCTCCTGGATGAGAAACTGATCTTTTTTTCACGCCAGTGTGTTTCCATCCTAATAGTGATACTAAAACCAGATTTTTTTTTGCCCCTATTTTACACTTCATTGCCTTTTTTGTGACAGCACAATTTAACACAAGGGGCACCGATGGGTTGTCTTTATAGCCAGGAGTCAGCTGATATCTCTGTAATGAAGATTATCCTGGGAACGCTGGCTGAGTGCCGGCGTTCACAAGAGATGATTATTTGTGCTGTGCAGCGCAGTACTGATGCTGATGTATGGCTCACAAGTGTTTCGGACAGTGGCACCTTTAAGTCCCTTAAGGGGACTAGTAAAAACAATAAAACATTTTAAAACAAAGTTTTTAAAAGAAAAAAAAAACACACAAGTTCAAATCACCCCACTTTTGCCCCTTTGAAAATAAAACAATGAAAAAAATAAATAAATACACTTATTTGGGTTCACTGCTTTCAAAAATGCCCTATCAAGTTTTAAATAAATGAATCTAATCGGTATGCTGCATAATGGAAAAAAAGGCCAGAGTTGTTTTTTGGACGCTGCAACATTGCAATAACATGCTATAAGATGAAAACTTCAAATGTAAAACCATAATGGTATAATTAAAAATGTCAGCATAGGATTAAAAAAATAAGCCCTCACACAGCCCCAGATCCAGAAAAATGAGAACAGTATTGGTCTCAGAAAATGGCGACATATACACAATTTTTGGAGGGACAAATTTCAGAATTTTTTTTCACCACTTTAATAATAAAAAACCTAAACATTTGGCATCTAAGAAACTTGTACTGACCTTGGGAATCATCCTGCCAGGTCAGTTTTAAAATATAGGCAATATGGTAAATAAAAAACTTCAAAAAAGTAAAATGAATGATATTTTACGAAAGTACAACTCATCCTGCAAAAAAAGCCCTCATACAGCTTCATTGATAGAAAAGTGCTTAATTAGGCTGCCCCCTCATGCATAGCAAAACTCACACAATTAACAGGCAACCCTGGCATACCAGCCTGACTAAAGCGGGGTTTACACATAGCGACGCACCAGCGATCCCGACAATGATTCTACCTGACTGGGATCGCTGGTGCATCGCTACGTGGTTGCTGGTGAGATGTCAGACAGGTAGATCTCATCAGCAATCACCCAGCGATGCGCCGACACCCAATGGTCGTTGGGATCGTTCAGGGTCTCGGGCGCAGAATGGGGATCGCTGGTAAGTATGCCTGTCACACGCAGCCAGATGACCGATCGAAAAACAGCCCAGGCCATTCAATAAAGATCAGTGATCTCCCAGCGGGGGGCTGATCGCTGCTAAGTGTCACACGCAGTGAGATCGCCGTCGAGGTCGCTGCTACGTCACAAAATCGGTGATGTAACAGCGACCTCGTTAGCAATCTCGCTACTTGTAAACTACCTTTAGGAACTGAGGTGGGCTTCCAGGGTTGCTGAACTGAGATGAAAGAGATCCCATTCCACCAAGCACTTTGCTGAATACAAGCAGTCCCTCACCAACTTAAAGTGCATGATCACTGCCGCAAAACAAACTTACTTCTCATCTCTCATATTTTCCCTGTCTAACACCCCTAAACAGCTATTCAATTCAATTCTCTCCTCCATCCCCCAGCATCTACTCCCTCTCCTCTTATCTCTGCTAAAGACTTTGCCTCTTTCTTCAAGCAGAAGATTGATAACATCAGAGAAAGCTTTGGCCCACAGACCCAGAGCCCCTCCTTGCAACTGCTTAGCCCCTTTCTTCCAAAAACAGGTTTGGAATTACGTTATATCAGCCATTGCTCGTTGACCCCTGCAGTTATGTCACCGCCTAGAGAGAATTTGAAACTGTAAATCTTTTACATTTCTATGAATCTGATGGCATCGTAATCAAAGGAATTTCCCAATTCCAGAAATAAATGGACAAAGAGAACAATTTAATAATCCTTTACCTGCCCTGTTAAGTTCCCCTATTGCTCAAATGATTTTGCTCCAGGGTTCCCCACAGTTCTTTATTTACCTGGCAGCAGTTACAATATTCTGCATTCTCATGCTGTTCACCATTGAGGCAAGTGATAGGCTGCAGTAGGGGATATAACAGAAGTACTGCATCTTTTTATCATGTTTCTCATCCCTGCACTTGTTTTTATGAAACCCCTTTCATCAATATAAGGCTGCTCTTTTTATTTAAGAAAAGAGTGGTCAACCCGGATTGGTGATTTTTCTAAACATCTTGTAAAAATAACAGCGCAGAAGGTTCCCTAATGTCCCCAGAAAGGACTTGACGTTCTAGCAAAATTCACGCCCAAACTTTTGCCTTATGCTATCCTGGCATGCAGAGTACGGTAAGATCTCCTAACCCTCTGCAGCCAGTCTAGCAGTGAACGAACAAGATCTAAATCTTTGCATTAACCAAACTCTGACACGTACTCTGCTATAGTAGGCAAAATAGAGGAAATATGTGGAATCCAATTGCGCTGCTGTACAATTGACGATATACCAAGGAAATCAGTGAATGCAAGTTACTTTTTTCAATGCATTTCAAGGTGATTTCCTCATCCCTTTATCAGGACAACCACCTACTATTGCTTCAGCCTGTGGATACTGCAGCAGCAGTTTGGAGCCTTTTATACTGATTGTGTGTAACACAACCCTCTAAGGTTAGCAGTGTCCCTTCAGCTTACCTGTCACCGTTGGGTCATTCCATGTCAAGTGAACCAATGATTATTACCTCTATATTTTTAATTCTTTTGAGATTTTGTTATTTGATAATAGCATGTCAGACAATGCAAAATGTGAAGAGAAAAATTTTTTAAAAAATTTATTTTTTTTTTTAAATGATTTTCAAAGTTCGGAAAAAGTGTGAATTTCGCTGTTGCCTGCCTTTACGTTTCTCCTCATAACTAAGGCTAGGAATAAGATAGAGAGACAAAATAAACACCATTCTACTCAGAACTATACAGGCTTTCACCAGATATGTCACAAGAGGATCTTTGTTAATATTTTACCCATGTGATCGCAAGCGCAAAACTTTAAAACGTATTTCCGAAAAATCGGCGCGCTTTAAATATTTCAAAAACTGCCCATGTGTCTGCTTTGCTCTTAGCCACATCTGTACCAAATTTCAAGTTGGGATCGCAATGGGATCATATTTTAACATATTTTACTATTAATAGCGTCAATGGGTCATTCCATATCAAGTGATCTAAATATGAATATTTTTTTTTACCTGACGTCTTTAGATTTTTTTTTTTTTTTTCCTTTATGAAGTACTACTTTAGTTAATTACAAATTAAAAGTTTGGAATTTTTTTCTTCATCAGTTAATTTTTTACAGATTTTTAAAGTTTAAAAAAAGGGTGAATTTTGGCCTGGTACGACTTTAAATTTTTTTATCTCGGGCTAGAAATAAGATAGAGAAACAAAATAAACACCATTCTACTCAGAACTGTCCAGGCTTTCACCAGATATGTCACAAGAGTATATTTGTTCATTTTAATTTTTTACCTATGCGAATGCAAACGCAACATTTTGAAACGCATTTCCGAAAAAAACATTTTAATAAAAATTTTCCAAAACTGCCCATGTGTCTTTTATGCTCTTAGCCACATCTGTACCAAATTTCAAGTTGGGATCGTGATGGGATCATATTTTAAAATATTTAACTATGGTTAATCTCATTTTTATTAAATTTTGAAAAAACATATGAAAGACATACATTCAATCTTTTAACAAAATCTTGAGACATATAAAATATACAAAAAGAGAATTCACAAAGTTATTAGTAACTTTAAGATAAGCTGCAAATTTACTTTTGCGCTTATCTCTGGTGCAATATATACTACAATCTAAATATAATTCCAAACACTCAAGTATACAACCTTTCTCAGGGTTTTGAGATGTTCTGATGTCAAGGGACAAGCAGCCCCAGCAGAATGATTTTTATTACTTGGCCCCTTCTAACAGGTTGACCACGTAAGTGGGTCATTACCCGTTGAGGCCTAGTTGGAATAGTCTATCGACTGGTGTACCGGAAAGGAAGGCCGAAATATTAATGATCTACTCACAGCTCAGAGTTTTCGATACCTGTCTAATGTTCACTAGAATTCTGAAGGTATAGGCGTAGAAAGGAAATACCTAGACTGAATGTATCAGATGGGAAGAAAAGAGAGATAGAAAAGAAGAGAGAGAGAGAGAGAAACAAAAACCATTAGAAAAAGTTATACTGGGAAAGAAAAGCCACGTAAGAAAAAAAGAAAAAAAGGAGGGGGGGGGACGGGTGAGGTATGGGAAGGAGAAAGGGTACTCATCCCACTGGCTCCCCATCAGCCAGAGGTCGAGCCATATTATCTGTGCTGGAAAAGATACTCCTAAATTCTGCAGAGTCGTGAAAAAGAATCCATTCAACCCAAATCCCTAAGAATTTGTTCCGAGATCCCGACGCATCAGCTGCGAGCTCCTCCATTCGATATATGTCCATCAATTCTTTGAACCAATCAAGTAGAGATGGAGCCCGGCTTGATTTCCAGAACCTCGGGATCACAGCACGAGCAGCCGAGATGCAAAAGCGGAGAATATCCCTCTTCTGTAGCCCAATAGGACCTGGAAAAATGGATAACATTGCCGATTCTGGGCAGCATTCGGCTTCTTTACCTGTTATCCGGGCGTATGCATTGAAAACCTCAGACCAGAACCGCTGGATTTCCCCACAACTCCACCAAATGTGTATCATTGTACCCTTCTCTTCCCCACAGCGCCAGCAGGTATCAGGGGTTCCAGGGAACATGTTCCGGAGTGTCGTCGGGCACAAGTACCATCTAGTGAGCAGCTTATAGCTTCTTTCTTGTGCAGAACAAGCGCTAGCTAGTGAGTGAGTAAATATAAAGCATTTCTGCCAATTAGCTTCTGAAATGCTACACCCCAATTCCCTCTCCCAAGCAGGTTGGAAGTAAAGGGTGCCCTGCTCTCTCATGGACCCTAAGGCCTGGTATAGAAATGATATTTTGCGCCTCGGTGGAGCCTCCAGTTGGAATAACCTCTCCAATACGTTGGGCGTCAATCTTACCCTGCAAGAGTGGTCAGCTGAATATAATTATGCTCTGTATTGGAGAAATTCGAATCACTTAAGAGGTCTCGTAGGTTCTTTGAGTTGTAGCTCTGCCATCGGGGGCAAACCACCACTGGACAGAGTCTGTCCTACTCGGGTGTTATCCACAATCCGCCAACATAAAAATCTCTGCCTGTCAAATCTGGGTGGGAAAGATGGGTTGGAAAAAAGGGGAGTCAAAGGGCTAAGTCTGTCGTTTAAGCGGAGGGTTTTCGTCACTAGGTGCCATACCTTCAAGGTGTTTCTGGTCATGTCTGTCAAAGGTACTAGGTCTGTGGAGTCTTTAGGGGAAATCCAAAGCAGGTGTTTCAGCGGAATCCCCAAACCCTCTTGCTCCACCCCTACCCATTTCTTGGAGGACGCATGATAATGCCAATCTAGAGCTCTAACAAGAGAGGAAGCCTCAAAGTACGCTCGTATGTTGGGTAGTCCAACCCCTCCTCTGGTCTCGGGCAAGGATAGGATATTCATTCGCAATCTGGACAAATCTAAGGATCATAGATTGCATTTTGGAGAGGAAACCTCTATCCAATAGAACAGGAACTGTCTGAAAAGTATATAAGAGTCGGGGCAAGACATCCATCTTGACTACGTTTATTCTCCCGAACCAGGATAGCTTTAATTGTCTATAGGAGGTAAATGCCGATTCCGCGTTAGTCAAAAGGGGTTGATAATTTAAATTGAATATTTGTTTAAGATCTTTTGGTATAAGGACTCCCAAGTACTTAATGGCTTCTACTTTCCATTTAAATGGGAACTGTTTAGATAGATGAGAAACCAATTCTCCAGGCAAAGAAATATTGAGTGCCTCGGTTTTGGAGCAATTCACTTTAAAGTTGCTCAATTGTCCGAACCGTTCAAACTCCATTAAGACCGAAGGGATGGAGACCAGGGGCTGGGAGATGTAAAGTAGCAGGTCATCTGCAAATAAGGCTAATTTGTGATGACTCTGTCCCAGCTTGACCCCATGGACGCATTCATTGGACCTAAGTGCAAAATATTTAACTATTATAGTGTCAATTCAAAAGTCACCAAGAACACAATCAGTCATTTTTTCACAATTGCCCGTCAATAGTTTGAATTTGATATAAAGAAACATAGTCTTGTAACATCTCAAATGAAAGCTGTTACCGTTCTGAGTAAAATGATGCCTCTCCCACTTCATTATCTTATTTCTAGCCTGAGATAAAAAAAATTTAAAGTCGTACCAGGCCAAAATTCACCCTTTTTTTAAACTTTAAAAATCTGTAAAAAATTAACTGATGAAGAAAAAAATTCCAAACTTTTAATTTGTAATTAACTAAAGTAGTACTTCATAAAGGAAAAAAAAAAAAAAAATCTAAAGACGTCAGGTAAAAAAAAATATTCATATTTAGATCACTTGATATGGAATGACCCATTGACGCTCTTACTAGTAAAATATGTTAAAATATGATCCCATTGCGATCCCAACTTGAAATTTGGTACAGATGTGGCTAAGAGCACAGCAGACACATGGGCAGTTTTTGAAATATTTAAAGCGCGCCGATTTTTCGGAAATGCGTTTTAAAGTTTTGCGCTTGCGATCACATGGGTAAAATATTAACAAAGATCCTCCTGTGACATATCTGATGAAAGCCTGGACAGTTCTGAGTAGATTGGTGTTTATTTTGTTTCTCTATCTTATTTCTAGCCCGAGATATGATAGAAAATGTAAAGCCATACCAGGCCAAAATTCGCACTTTTTTAAAACTTTAAAAATCTGTAAAAAATTAACAGATAAAGAAAAAAATTCAAAACTTTTTTTTTGTAATTAGATAAAGTTGTTCTTCAGATATAAAAATTTTTTTAAAAATCTGAGGACGTCAGGGAAAAAAAATATTCATTTTTGGATCACTTGACATGGAATGACCCCGTTTTTATTAGATAAGACCCTATTGCACTTTCTATTCCACAGTTATTCATTCAAGTACTTTGCCAAGCTGTTCCTGAATGGTAACTGCTCTAATGAGGCTACTATCCCACAATAGCTTACTAGAGTATGCGATAGTGCTGGATTAGTGTAGAGAGCTAGAGCTAGCTCTTTCATGCAAGAGTGGCCACAGACCGGCTGTTCTGCATGCCGGATTTCCACAACCAAAGAGTTTGGGCCAATATTTTGCTAGAAAGTCACATATTCCATGCACCCTTCTGTGCAGGTTTGTTACTAGATTGTATTTACAAAAATCACAATTCTGGGTCTGCCAACTGATTTATCAAATAAAAAGATGAGGCCAGATAGGTGATAGGTACATTTTTTAAGTATAAAGCTAGTGGCTATCAGAATCATCATTTGATGATTTCTTTGGAAAAGTGGTAACTATATTGTCATATCCAAATTTTGTTTCTGTTTGACCATCATCCAATTTTTGCTTATCTGTACGAGCTTTAATCTTTGTAGCATCATCATGCTTCACACAATTCCCAAACAATGTTAAAAATACCGGGAGGAAAACCAGTCCATGTATCAAACCAAATGCAATGACCAGGAATATGATCTTAAAAAATGTCCTAAAGATATAACTCTGAGCTGCAGATAGGGCTACCACCCCCAGAATAGTGGATACTGCGCCCTGTACTATAGGATAGCCCAGAGAATGTAAGGCATCAATCACCTTGTCATTTACATTGAATTTGTGATTGGAGACATAAGCGTATGTAATATGAGCAGAAAAGTCTACAGAGAATCCAATGCAGATGACGAGGTTGATCATGGAGATGGAATCCAAGTTAACATCCCAGTACGCCATAAAACCGGTAACACCTACTATAATAGACGCTATGGTGAATGTCACCCACAAGGAGCACAGAGGATTTGGAATTAGCAGGAGTGAGATCACAAACATCGCGGCAGCAGCAACAGCGACATTTTGAATGGTGTTTTCTATGATTACGGCATATTGGTCAAAATATATAAATGCAGGATGATAGACAAGGACCGGAATCTCACAACTCTTTGCTGTATCTCGGACTTGGTTCAACATGTCCCTCTCATCCACTGCTGAAGTCACGTTTACAGTCTGGATGAAGAAACGAGATGCTCTTATAGACCCCGACTGAATGTCCACATCTTGTTTAAAGTCTGGAACTACACTGAATAATCTTGGTAAATTACTGATAAAGTTGATTTCATCACTGATGTTCAGGTTCATATTTCCAGCCATGGGAATGTACACACTGATCCAGGACTCGGAAAGAGACTCACTAACATAGGAATTATTTATAAATGACTCCAGACACTTGTTAATCTCACTCTGGACACCTGAGTCCCAGTATAAAATCTCCTTAGTCACCACAACCATAACTCTGGGACCATACTCTGAAAAATATAAGTCCTCATCATCATAGAAGGAACGAACGTAAGAACTATCAGGGGCTAAATTTCGTAAGTCAATTCCTTCCTGAACCTGAAAACACCCATATATACTGCTGGCCAGATATCCTCCATACAGAATAAGAACAAAGACCTTAGTCCAGATGTTTGTGAGGAATGGACCATAATAATTACGAAAAAACCCAGTCATGGGATGGTCAGTCTCTTTACCAGTGATAGAGCTGTATCCTCCTCCAACACAACACATGTTATACGCAGACGAACGATTGTGATCTTTTTCTTCTGAAACCTTCTTACAAATGAACCAGTGCCTGTTACTCTCTTCTCTTCTGCCATTGAGAGCTAAGAAAGCCCCAAAGCAGGTGACATTGTACAGAAAACAGAACAAGATGGCGGTGCCGGTATAGATGCAAAATGATTGCACTGACTCGAAAGAAGTCAAAATACCAATGTAGAAAGCGAGAACATCGGTGAGTGTCGTGATTGTTATAGAGACAGCAGCTTCAGCGTATGTCTCCGCCATTCTTTCTTCAACTTTATCCTTTACTTTAGTTTGTTGCCAACTGGAAATCATGATGAACATGTCATCCACTCCGACACCTAAAAGTAATAGTAGCAAGATCCAAGGTGTAAATATAAGTAATCATTTCACAAGATAATTAAAAAAACAACAACACCAAACTAACTTATTTGCAATTGAAATAATAAAATTAATCATTTTAAAAATTTGAAATTAAAGTTTTCTTAGGAACACACATTTATAATTGGCCAAAGGATACAAAATTAGAATCAGATGAAACATATCCTTATGATTAAAAAAACATAGCAGAAGAAATTGTCTTTTTCAAACCTTAGAAATGTAATTTGGTTTATTGTTTTTCAATATTTATACAGCATTGCCATGCCAGTATCGAAAGACGCTTTAGAAAAATAATTATTGACACATATGAATGAAATATGAAAAGTTTCTTAAAGGGAATAACTGGTTTTGGAAAACCCCTGTTCTCAGACTACAGTTTGTTTGAAAAAAGCAAACCGCACTTTCCTCATCCTCCCTAATTCTAGCACTAAGTCTCCTCTGCTCCTGGTGTCTGCTATTGTCTGTAATGCTGATGATACTTTGACAGTGCTACAGACAATGAATGAGCCGAGCGGCTCATTCCTTTATTTCGGACAGAGTAGCTGAGCTCAGTTATTGATATGACATCGGCACTGCAGGCAATAAAAGACATAAGGAAGCAGTGGTGGAGGGACACTCAGAATTGGACACTAAAGGATGAGTAATGGACATGTTTTGTTTTGATTTTTTAATACAAACTCTACTTGGAAGAGAAGGGTTTTCCAATACAAGAAAACCCTTTTAACAATCTTTCTGTGTTGATATCTAAAAACTTACCAAGAATAAGGAATGGAGCATTTGCAACTGTAACGACAAAGGGCACCCCACATAGTAACAAAAGGCCAAAACTAGATAGAACGGCCAATCCAGAAGAAATTACTCCAAACCCTGCCACCCAAAACTTGTTCCTCACGCAATCAAATCTATAAGGCAATAAAAACAGTCATTTAGTTACTTGTAAAGTGAAATTGTTGTTTTGTCTCTACAAATATTTGGGAAATTAATTGTTACTCATCCTCAATTTCAACATGCCCTATCCTTAGTTTCTAAGGTTGACAAGTAGTAAAGAGCGAGCACTAAAATGCTTGAGTGCTCGGTACTCAAATCGAGTACATCGGACGCTTGGAAGAGCTTGATTCAAGTAACAAGTATAATGGAAGTCAAAGGAAAAGCATTTTTCCGCAACACTCCCAAGGAGGGCAAGAAAATCACTGAAATAGATTGAAACAGCACTCAAACGGAGAGAGAAGCATGGGGGAGACTTATGGATGCAGCTCTGACTTCAAGCTGCTGTTGGGAATAATGATGCCAGAGTATTAGCACTGCAGCCTTTGCAGCGCTGGGGTCCTGAGGTCCTGGGTTCAATTCCCACCAAGGACACTAAGGACAACATCTGCAAGGAGTTTGTATATTCTCCCCGTGTTTGCGTGGGTTTCCTCCGGGCACTCCGGTTTCCTCCCACATTGTAAAGACATACGGATAGGATGTTTAGATTGTGAGCTTCAAGAGAGACAGCATTACTGATGTATGTAAAGTGCTATGGAATTAATAGTGCTATATAAATGAATAAATATTATTATTATTATTATGCTGTGTGCACACGTTTTTATCAGGGTTTTTTTATGCCTTTTTGAGTGCAGATTTGACAAACAGTGTCATGTACACATTGCTTATTTATGAATGTTAGATTTGGGGCAGAAAATAATCTGCAGTGTGTCAATTCTTTGGGTATTTGCGCACAAGTTGAGTATTTGGTTGCAGACATTTCTACATCTTTTGGCAGGAAAAACGCAGCAGCAAAAATGTGCATTTTGCCTTATTTTCAAAGTGTTTTTGCATACGTTTTAAACCTGATTTTTCTAGCATTTTTTGACTCCAATGATTGATATAGCATTCATTAGTGTCCAAAATAAGCTAGAAAAACACAGGTGAAATCCAGGCAAAAGTGCATCGACAACACATCAAAACATTTTTGCTGCTTCATTTTTTTATTGCCAAGAGATGCTGAAATGGTGCAGATTTTTTAAACCAAATACTTAACATGTGCACAAACTCTTACAATACTGCTGTTTCTGCAATTTAAAAACAAAAGTCCTTTTCAAGGCTACATGGGAATCTGTTGGTGATTTTTCTCCTGGGAAAGTGGTCTTTATTCCTTGAACCGCTTAGAGAAATAAAATCACATCTTTATGATATGGTAAACTAAATGTAGGTAATAGTTTTGCTAGAATAAAGGACAGTATTTAGCCCTGAAAAGGACTTTTCTTTTTAGGTTGCAATCACAATGATGCCAGTAGCCAACATAGATACAGCACTGCTGTGTAAGGCAGGCGATCCTCGCATGTTTATTGGCTGTCTAAAAGACCCAAAACATGTGGGGCTGGGACTTGAGCATGACAATCGAGTAACGAGTGTACTAATGCATCCCGATGCTCGATCAGGTGCGAACAGTGGGGAGCAAGGTCAACGATCACTAGAAATAACCTATAGCCAGTTGTATTGCAGCAGTTTTTTTCTATCTTTCAACTTTGAAAACGCATGCATGCTATGCTTAAATGAGCATCCATGTGTTCTCTATTGTCAGAGAGTAATAACCTGCTGGGGATGATGGTGGTCTGGAGCAATAGATGTCAGTCATTGATAACTCACAGGAGAAAGAATGTGACAATTTTCACGAAAAATGTTTGACCCAGGTTTCAATTTATTCAGACATTTTCAAGAAAGAATAAAAGAAACAGCACAATGGAGTGCTCTAGTATAAGATGCTTCAGTAATAGTATTTTATGAGAAGTGCATTAAAACAAACATCAAATGAGTGATAATACCGCCTCAATAAGCACATTCTGTTACATAATCTTACCTTATACAGGACACAATAGCAAAAAATATGGTGACAAAATATGTAATAGAAAACAATGGGATCACAGTTTTTGTATTGCCATCAAATTCTTGCTGTCGTGATATTGCCGTGAAATAAGAGACCTGGAAAAAAAATAGAGGATGTTATATTAATTCAGATTTAAATTAGCAAAAGACCACGAATAAAAACAAGCATTATACTGACTGGCGAGTGTAATGTCTACATACGGTACAATACTAGTACTTGTGTTGTGGAGGAACAAGGCTTTATTGACACTGACTTCAATCTAGACGAAATGTTGCTTTGTTATTATTACAGAAAATGAAATCATTAAGAAAAAGTAAAATAAAATGCAGCTCAAAGGAGGAGTTCTCAGACAACATAAGCCAATTACAGGATGAATATTCAATAATTACAAGTTGATTTGGGGTATGTATTTTGATACAAATATTTTGTGCTGCCTTTTTTGCAAAAAAGAAGACCTGTGTGAGCAACATTGGGGTAACTTGAAGCTCATGGGCCCCGATGCAAAAGCTCCAACTGCACCCCCAATTATTGCAAATCTTTAATAGCATTAGTCTTTTTCTATAGCAAAGGGACTTTTGGGGACTCCAGGGTCCAAGTGTGATTGCAAACCCTGTACCTTTGGGTTTTATTTGGATCTATGTCTGATTTCATAAGTTTACAGAAAAATTAGGAAGAGTTGTCCCTTTTAGTTTACTCTATCATTGAAAAAAAGGAACATAGAATATTTGTAAATTACTTGAACCCCAAAACTATTTTCTACGTTGACAGCACATAATATATCACCGTGAGTTAACACGTTTTTAGATAGTGTAGAGAGTGCAGCCTAGAGTTATTACATATTAGTTATCGGCGTGTGAGTATGTAGTCAGTGAGACCTTGTGACTTTACATGCTATGGGAAGATGACGAGAAAGATATAAGTATTCCAGCTCACCACAACACTCATGATTCAATCCTAACGGAGCTCGTAACCCAGTCCTGCTACGACCCCGAAATTCATCATTACAAAAAAATGGAATCCAGCTCAGACAAAGGACTTTTTTCTTTTTGTTCTTGGATAAAGTGCATACAGAAGATGAAATTCATGGTCGGCGTGACCTAAGTCGATACATATTGGATGCTACATGCTTCCATACTCATGACAGTCATGAGTATGGATGCATGTAGCATCCGAATTGCGTGGACCTAGGTCACACTGACCATGAATTTCATCTTCTGTATGCACTTTATCCAACAATAAAAAGAAAAAAATCCTTTATGTCTGAGCTGGATTCCATTTTTTCTTTAATGGGAAGGTGACACTCTTGTCAGGAGATCCTTACCTTGAGTTTAGACCCCACATACTGTATAACACTTGCAATCTTTATAGAATGTTTTTTTTGTTCATAATTTTTTTTACTATTATTTCTAGAAAATTATTTTTAGGGGCTTGGTGACAAGTTCTCTTTAAATTTGTCTTCTCATACACCCAATAAACAGTGGCGCACAATATTTCTATGCGTCGCTCAAAGTTTTTGCCACCATTAAGGTTGCACGCAGCTGGTCTGAAGAGGTGTTTCATGGTTGCTACAGTTACATAGCTATATTCCTGCATTATGAAATTGCAATCCAACAAAATACAATTATTATTGATACTAAAGGGATTTTATATGTATAAATTTGTCATAAATCATGAAATCCTTACTTTTATTTCAGAGTATTGTAGGCTATTCTTTGTCTGGAATTTCATAAATTCATTGATCCATTGCAGGCTTCTTTCTCTGTCGCTTTCTCTGTCTTCTCTCAGATAATATACTAATTTAATAGCCTCGGCTTTTTGCACAACATCATCTGAATTTAGGGTCACTCCACCCAGGTATGTTCCCAGGAATATTTTATCTTGAAATATGGGGTAACGTATAGGCATCGTCTCTATCAGACTCACGTTACCTTGTACTGCAGAGAGGAGCGGATTAGCTGTCATACATGCTTTTCCCACGGTCTCTGCACATAGTTGCTGAAATGTGAGCGTCTCGTTAGTTGCAGGATCCATCACTGTGAAGTTCTTCACCATCTCATCCAGCTTCACAAGCTCCTCAAAGGTCTTAACATTTATGACATTATCAGATGTACTTACAGCTATGAACGAAACAAACAAACCTTCTGTATACAGTCGCTGCGGAGAAAACTGCCCGGAGTCATTGGTGGGAAAATGTGTCCTTACAAATAGTCTCTCACTTTTAGCCGGGCCACCGATTGGCGTGAACTGTTCTTCTATGTCGTTTGCTTCTCTCTGGGGTAAAAAGTAAAATCCAGCTCCCAAACCAGCAGATACTGCAAAAGGAATTAGTAGGAACCACCAGGGGTACCTTCCCACCAGCTTACCAAGCCCACTGAAGGCACGAGAGAGCGGTTTCTGTATACAGTCTGTGTGACACCGGGCCATCATCAATCCTCTAATAGCTACAAAGATTGAAGAACTAATATGTTTTTACTGTTAATCCTCATTATATAGTGATGCCAGCAAATAACTCGATGACAAATTCTTTCTATTGCCCATAAAGAAGTTCCAAGGAAGAAGAAAGTTTTCCCATATCTGGTTTACACGGTAACTAATACACGACCTTTGCTCGAGGAGATGTGTTCTTCACACTATGACAGCTAAAATTCCACTTGTGATTATTAATACAAATACTGCACACATGAGTTCACCTGCAGAGACTTGTCCAGGCCGTCTGCCAAATCAAATGCATTACATGATGAGGACAAAGAGCTAGTGACTGCTTATAAAGCTCTACGTGTTGCAACTGAAAAGTGTTCAGCCAGGCACAAAAATAGAAGAACTTACCCCAATATGAAACTTTAATATTAACCCTTTAAAGTATGGCCAATTTTTCAATTTCTTCGTTATATTCCAAGAGTCACTTTTTTTCTCTCGTTGATGCAATTTTATGCAGTCTTGGTTTTTTTTTGTTAGTTTTTTTTGCGAAACAAGTTGTATTGCTATGCCATCATTTTGAGGCATTTAATATGTGATAATTAGCTGCAATTACTGTCATTTTTTAAAATTTCTCCACTATGTAGTTAAAAATAACATTGTGGAGACACGGGGGTCAGTGGGTGCTCTCGTCCGCTGGCCCAGCCACCTTTAGCAAGACAACCTGGACCAGGGCTCATCCCCAAACTGAACGCCCAAGCTCCTTAACTGTGGGTGGAACACTATTCAGACAACACAGGGTGAGGGAATCACAATATTAAGGCTTTATTGGATCCCCAAACAGTTAACAGCATATAACACACAACCAGCAGAACACAACAATGTAACAGGCAACAGAGTCTCACCCTTCTGCTGGCTCACCAGGGATTAGAATATAGCACAGTAAAGTCTGTAGCCAGGTGACGGGATCGTCTCAACCTGGGTTGCGTCCTTATGCAGTCTTTGTTATCCCAGCCGAATCCAAACTTTCGATGCTGAAGTCCTTGTAGAATTATAATCCAGGTTCTGATCTCCGGAGTCAGCACCGTAATGCCTAGGCCTGGGGTTATGGCCAGCTAATCGGGTCCGTAGATCCTAGATTAGCTGAGTGTATCAAGTCCAGTGCACCTCTAGCCGGGACCGAAATCCCTAGACTGAGGTCACTAGACAGAATCTAAATCACCCTGGTTAATCAACAGGTCTCCTTATGTACCCTTATCCCTCATTGCAGGATATTGGGGACTACACGATTGGTGGAATAAAACTGTTTTCTCATTGGCTGGATCTCAAGCCTAAAGTATTTCTAGCAGTATTGCAGTCCTGTCAAGGGAGAGCCACATACTGATTGACATAGCACCCAGCAGGATACGTTTAGTCTGCAATCCATGACATTAACCAATGGCGGCTGAGGCCATTTACATAGTCAACAATCCATATAGTAATACAATGACATTCTAACAGGATTAAGTTCCTCTGACCTTCTATGACAAACAAGTGAGATAATTACATTACACATGTTAAACACTAACAGTCATCTACAAGACTTGTAGGAACAATGAGTGAGCCATCACAAGGTAGATAATTATTACATTACCCACTTTAAATACTAGCAGGCTTCTAGAAATGTTGTGTAACCCATGAGTGGCATAGTACAAGTTTGCAAACCAAAATATTGTCTGGATAAATAAGAAATCCTCATAGATTATACATTAAAGGGGTCCATTTTGTCACAAACATGTTAACATTATTTCACAGGATGAATATAAGAAATAGGAATGGCTTTTTTTGGTTTAAGCACAATTATAATTTATGGCACAATATCTGTCCATTTTTCGACTGCCGCAGCCAGATGGGAACGTATCTTTTTTTAAGAATGAGTTGTTATTTGAACGGTTATTTTTGGTTTTAGCATAGTAAAAACTTACTTTACGGTACAAGATCTGATATTTTTAATTGGTGTCAATTGTAAAATGTATGGATATTGAAGCATAAATCATGTTTTAATTATGTAGGAACTTTTGTTTTTTAAGAATTAGTTGTCATTTTTAATGGTTAGGAAGCGCAGGTGCAGAAAAAGAAGAAAATCAAACATTTTTTCTTTTTTTTTGCAATTTTTTCTTAATTATATGGGTTACTGTTAGCAGCTATGCCCTTTATTTGTATTGTTTTTCTCTGTAGTTTTTTTTTATACCAAATTTTACTGAAATTTTGTCTTGCGAAAGAATGAGATGTAACAGGTTACATATGTTGCTCACATAATTACATGTGCACAAAATGTCTTGTTCAGGGAGATTCTGCTTGTATGCTACTTAAAAAAGGGCCAAAGAAAAAGAAACAAAAATAATGAACACATACACAGCAATATTAAAACAACATGCTGTGCACATGATCCAACTTTTGCAATTTCTTCTTTTTAACAGTCTTTGAAAGTCATCAAGCAACTAAAATAATGGCTTCTGCTCGGAATCCGTCACTAAGTCACAATCGTTTATGTGAAATAATAAAAAATAAGCACAAAAACCACTGCAAAAACGACACGAAAGATGTCACAGAAAAACACTAAATGATGCTGCTTTGCCGGTGTCTAAAATACTCCATTTGCACACTGTTAAATGCTCTTGTGCTCTTCATGTAGGCCTGGATTTTCAATAATATTCTGATGAATATGAAGGTGATTCATGACTTATGAAATACATTTTCATCACAGGTCATCATTATTAGCCTGCTTCATAGGAGGCAATTGTGTTTGTACTTATTCCTTATTCTCACCTTTCTTACCACTAGGGGGAGTTTTTTTCCTATTTAAACAGGCAGCACACATATTTTGACAATCTTATTATTTTTTGCGCTGAACCTTTGGAATTATTTCATAAATCATTTGACTATTTTGTTCTATGCATTCGTGAATATATATCGTGAATAGATATATTTTTTGACATGCAATACCATTTTCAGTAACATTATGTATTTATTATTCTGATCTCACCACCAGTCTTTGTTTAGCTGCAAGGTTTCCATTTGTTTTTATTGATTGTATCTTTTTACTGCATGTGTGTATAGATGGAGACCTGGAATCACTGGTAGTGAAGAGGTAGGGGGGATGACTGGGGGACCTGTCTTTGTGATTAGTCTCCTGTGCCGTTTTATGCTCAGCCAATTTTAATTTATTAACAGTGTTTCGCAGTCAAATATACATGCCGTATATACTCGTGTATAAGCCGACCCGTGTATAAGCCGACCCCCCTACTTTTGCCCCCAAAACCTGGGAAAACCTATTGACTCGTGTATAAGTCGAGGGTGGACCCCAGCACAGGTATACAGGCCTCCCCAGTCGTAGTATGCAGCAGCCTCCCCAGTGGTATACAGGCCTCCCCAGTGGTAGTATACAGCAGCCCCCCCAGTGGTAGTATACAGCAGCCTCCCCAGTGGTGTATACAGGCCCCAGCAATATTACAGCAGCCTCCCCAGTGGTGTATACAGGCCCCAGCAGTATTATAGCAGCCTCCCCAGTGGTGTATACAGGCCCCAGCGGTATTACAGCAGCCTCCCCAGTGGTATATATAGGCCCCAGCGGTGTATACAGCAGCCTCCCCAGTGGTGTATACAGGCCCCAGCGGTATTACAGCAGCCTCCCCAGTGGTGTATACAGGCCCCAGCGGTATTACAGCAGCCTCCCCAGTGGTATATATAGGCCCCAGCGGTGTATACAGCAGCCTCCCCAGTGGTGTATACAGGCCCCAGCGGTATTACAGCAGCCTCCCCAGTGGTGTATACAGGCCCCAGCGGTATTACAGCAGCCTTCCCAGTGGTGTACACAGGCCCCAGCGGTATTACAGCAGCCTCCCCAGTGGTATATACAGGCCCCAGCGGTGTATACAGCAGCCTCCCCAGTGGTGTATACAGCAGCCCCAGTGGTGGTATATACAGGCAACCCCAGAGGTGTATACAGCAGCCCCAGTGGTGGTATATACAGGCAGCCCCAGAGGTGTATACAGCAGCCCCAGTGGTGGTATATACAGGCAGCCCCAGAGGTGGTATATACAGGCAGCCCCAGAGGTGTATACAGCAGCCCCAGTGGTCGTATATACAGGCAGCCCCAGAGGTGGTATATACAGGCAGCCCCAGAGGTGTATACAGCAGCCCCAGTGGTGGTATATACAGGCAGCCCCAAATGCTGGCACTCGCCCCCCTCCTTGTAAGGCCCCCCCGGCTGCTTAACTTACCATCCCTGGTCTTCTGCATCGCGCAGGTCCCTCCGTGCTCCCGTCCTCTGTGCTCCCGGCGTCAGCTGCATCCGGGGTCCCCGGCCGTTGCGTAGCGATGACGTCATGCGACCGGCCGGTCACATGACCCCGGATGCTACGGAGAACGGGAACACGGAGGGACCTGCGCAATTCAGAATACCAAGGATGGTAATAAAAGCAGCCGGGGGGGGGGCCTTACAAGCAGGGGGGCAAGTGCCAGCATTTGGGGGCATATATTTAGATATGCATTGCTTCCCCCTGCCGCTGATTTACAGGGAGAAGCAGTGCATATATGATGAGCGGCCCCACGTGATGGGGCGCTCATTCAGCAGCCTCCCCCCGCCTCCTCCAGCCTCCCCAGCCCCAGACACAGCCCCCACCACTGCAGCCTACCGTATTGATCCGTGTATAAGCCGAGGGGGAGACTTTTCAGCCCAATTTTTGGGCTGAAAAACTCGACTTATACACGAGTATATACGGTAGCTGAAATCATACAGTGTCGGAAATTTATTTTTTGCTTCAATTTGAGAATTTTACATTAAAAAAAAGTTGATAAGTTTGATATTCAGACTGGTGGAGAATAATGTTAGTCAAAACTACAACTCATTCCACCTAAAAACAAGCCCTTCAACTTTTAAATCCACAGACAAGTTTTGATAAAGCTTTAGCTCTTACGTAGGAAGAGGAGAAAGAAACATAAGTGCAAAAAAAAAAGTCCTGCTCATTAACTGGATAAAGCACCCCATAAGTGTTTTTTTTTCAGTGTTAGAGTGGCACTTTAAATGTAAGTCCTCTAACCCCTGTCATCACCTTTTATCAGCTTCACCTGTTGTCGGCACTGATCCGGTCAGCGGTGCCATCTTGTGCCTGTAACTTTTGACTGGCCAGAAATCAGAAATTACATCATGCGGTCTCACTGCATCTCTATGAGAGCCAGAACCAAAACAGAACGAGGCCCCCATAGACTTGTATTGATTTGTAATAAACACTGGAGCTGCTGTCTGGTCACTTTCCCCAGCAGATCAACAGATGAGATCAGTGGCAATAGAAACAGATAAGGAAGGCGAAAGCTGAATAACAGAGGAGGTGGGGTTGTGGCGGGAGACTTAGATTTAAAGCACCACTCCAGCGGTCTCGTTCTCTTGCTTATATATACAGTATCGGCACACAAAAAAGCGTATGCTTAAATTTGTACCAGCACAGAATAAACCACACTCAATAAATATTTAGCAGCAGAGACTAGCGCTGATCCCCAAATGCTTGATTGGATGCTTAGGCTCCAGCTAATGAAAGAGCATCTGAGCATCTCATCCAGAATAACTTCAGAAGTGCCGATTTCCATGAGGTGAGGGCAGCACCTGAGTGAATCGCCAACTCTTCAAGAAGTCCAGAAAATGTTCCTTTTTTTATGGAAGCCTGTCTGAACTTTAAGGCAAGTACATATATGTTTAATTGGGCTTGCGTTACATTGAGGCCATCATTGAATGCATTTAATGCACTATATGTGCATTGGTTTTGTTCAACAGTAGCCAATGTTAATTCCAGCCACAAAACAGCTCCCACCAATTAAAGAGAATCTGTATGATACATAGCCATAGCATGTCACTGATTAAATTAGCAGTAACAAAATGATGCAGAAATAGGGCTTAAAAGTCATCACATGACCGTCCTTTCAATGAATTCATGATCTGCCCATTTGACTGGTAGAAGTGACGTGCTGTTGTGTGTTGGTTTTCTGCATTATGTTTGCTAATATAACAAAGGATATGTTTAATACCATATAACATACAGTATACCAGAAAACCCCTGGTCTAGATAAGGAGATGGCACTAACAAGTTTCCTTTAAATAAAACTCATGCCACATAGCAGTACACTGACAACAAAGGGCTTTGTGCAAGAATAGAGTCCACACACAAGTCAATTAGTTACTCTCCTGCTTTGGTCACTTCTAAACCCATAGATAAGTGTAGTAGGTAATTTCATGTCTGCTGCTACCTGCTGGGATATGTGCATAATACCTGCTGATCTCACATGGGCACACAGGCAAGTATCAGTAGATGTGACATTACCTGATGCACGTATAAAGCCCTCGTAATGGGGAGCTTTCCGTTTACTGCTATCCACCTCCACGCAGCATCCACAGCCAATAGAATGACCACAAAAACAGGTCTCAGGGATAACAGCTGCTTTACTTCAGCAGAACTGGGAAATATAACATGGAATAAATTCTTCACAGTTCACATGGGTAGCCCACGGCAAATACAGCTAACAGTTAGATTCTGACACAGAATTGAGGTCCTGGAGCTTTAAGAACCCATATTATTTAGAAGCAGTATTTGCAGGTAATTATAAGAGTTCAAAGTCTTTTGGTGACTTAAAAGCAGAAGAGTAGAAATATACAGCAGTAAGAGTATTTTACACACCTGGAATTCTGTATTACTTTCAAAGCTGGTCACGGTACATGCAGAGAAAAATGTATGAAGTAATTAACGAACAATCGCAGTAAGGCAGGAGACCCTCAAATTCCTCAACACACAGGTAATAGGTTCCTCTGTACCTTTAGTACAACCTAAGCATGGGTTAATCTGGACAGCAAGGACCCAAGGTTAAAAGTAAGTTATAGCTAAGGTGTGAGCTACGGTGTGAGCTGCAATGTACAAAAGCTACTCATGGTCCAGGGGTTATTAAAGGAACAGACATAATCTGGATTGGGTCACTACATACGCACTTCTCCATGCGTAAGAAGCAAAGCTGGATTTATCGATTGATGTTTGTGAAGTATAAATGTCAATGCAACATTATATAGATTCTGCAAAGTTGTCACACACCATATATGTGCACTACACATACAAATTACATTCATATTGCACACATCACTTTTACATAACATACAAACATACATCTCAATGAATTAGAATATCATCAAAAAGTTAATTTTTTTCAGTAATTCAATACATAAAAGTGAAAAACATATATTATATAGTCATTACTAACAGAGTGATCTATTTCAATTGTGTATTACTTTTAATATTGATGATTATGACTTACAGCCAATGAAAACTTAAAGGTCATTAACTCAGAAAATTAAATTAGGCAGGATGAACGGTTAAAACCACGCTGCCATATTCCATCAGACATCAAAGGATGAATGTAATATTGATTTATTAGTCAACACATTTCAGGGCTTCCTGAAACATGGCAATATGATAATGATTTGTCCTGAGGAAGGAGCCAGGGAGCCCTGAAATGCGTTGATTATTAAAGCCACATTATCACATTATATTCACCCTTTGCTATCTCATGGAATACAGCAGAACGGTGACTCTCACAACCACACAAGGTGAAGCCTCTGATACCTATTTAGGTCATATTTTATTTCTCAGACCCGCCACCCATCCTACTTTAATTTTCTGAGATAATGACCATTGGGTTTTCATTGGCTGTAAACCATAATCATCAACATTAACATAAATAAACACTTGAAATAGATCACTCTGTGTGTTAATGACTCTATATAATATAAACATTTCACTTTTTGTATTGAATTACTGAAATAAACAAACTTTTTATGATTTACTAATTCACTAAAATGCACCTGTACATGTTGCTGACATCAGTTACGCATAATATACATGTGGCACATATCACTTACACATTGCATGTTTGTGGCATACATTACTTACCATACATGTGCATACAACACTTATACATTGCACACGTTGCACAAATCACTTATGCATTGCAGACATCTTGCACACATTACTTATACATACGATGCATTTTGTGCACATCATAGTTCTTTTATTAAGTTCTTCAGAATCTGGGAGTTATAACTGTGGTTTCTTTTCCAGAAAATCATAGTTATTTCATAAAACATACTCCAAGACAGTTGCTGGGGAATAATGATAGACCCAAATATGGCAATGGCAATATTAGGTTTCGAAAGTTTAGTAGCTGGAGGAAACATATGAAGTTCATTTCTTGACAGATTCAGTTTAAGGTAGAGAGAAGACATGATGTTAGAGACAGCAGACAGACAATCACTGGTATTTTGTAGTAATGCAGGGGTGACATCAGGAGAAGAGGTGTAAAACTGGGTGCAGAGTGTAAGGAGCAGAAACTGGATTGTAGAGGGTCAAGAAGAGAATTGTTAGAGAGATAGCGGATCAGATGAGAGTGAGAGGTGCCAGCCAGGGAAAGGGACTGAAGGAGATTTGATGGAATGGGGTCATTGATGCAGGTAGTAGCGCGAGAAGATGCAAGGAGCTTGGTATCTTCTTCCTCTGCGTCCGAATCGAAGACCAAAAGTGAGTTAGATAAAGTGCAGGAGGGAAGAAAATGCATGATGTTCTGAGGCTGTAAGGAAATTTCCTGTCATATGTGGTCAATTTTGTCCTTAAAATACCCTGTTTCCACAAAAATAAGACAGCGTCTTTTATTAATTTTTGCTCCCAAAGATGCGCCATGTCTTAGTTTCAGGGGGGGGTGTCTTATTTGTCCATGAACAAGAATTCATATTTATTTTTGAACATAAAAAAAGGATCTTTTGTCATCCCCTTGTGGCCCCCAATAAAGTATCCCCATCATCCTCTTGCAGTTCCCAATAAGGTATCCCCATCATCCCCTTGTAGCCCCCAATAAAGTAACCCCATCATCCCCTTACGGTCCCCAATAAGGTATCCCCGTCATCACACAATATGGTGTCAGCATCAAAACAGACATACAGGGACATTCAGGGACACACACACTCAGGGACACACACACAGGGATACACACTGAGACACACACAGAGACACACACAGGGACACACACAGGGACACACACAGAGACACACACAGAGACACACACAGGGACACACACAGGGACACACACAGGGACACACACAGGGACACTTCTCACCAGTCCCTGCTGCATTCTGGCGCCACTCCCAGCTGCATGCCGCTGTCCCGGTGCTGCCGATGCAAGGAGAATGGCACCAATCTCATCTCCTTGCCTCAGGTGCCATAAGTGTACGGGCCTCTGTCCCGGTCAATTACAGGCCAGGAGATGCCAGGGCAGCCAATCACAGGCCAGAAGCTGACGTCAAGCACTGACTGGCTTGTGATTGGCCGCTGGGCAGCTCCTGGCCTGTGATTGGCCAGGACAGTGGCAGAGGGCTTAAAATATTGTCCGGTGCCGGTCTATGTGCATTTGCGGCACCGAGACAGCGGCGGGCACCGGGACAATAGCGGGAGGAGGGCAGGGGCTGGTATTTGAACAATAAAGGCATGCCTTATTTTTGGGGGGTGCCTTGTATTTGCAGGTACACTAAACCCCCCTTATACGTCTTACTTTTGGGGGCGCATTATTTTCAGGAAAACATGGTAGTTGTCCAGATCATCAGCGCTGAGGCTGGTGGTTGGGGCGTGGACTCTTGGACCAAAGAGGGAGTGGAAAGTGTTAAAGAGTCGTTTAGGATTGTTGGCTAGTGATGTGATAAGGGTGTTGATGTAAGTTTGTTTGGAGAGTTGAATGTTTTCAGCATAAATTTATAATGAATGAAATCTTCGGCCAGGTTAAGCTAAAATAAGTGTGGACAACCCCATGCAAATCGGCACACTACAACATGGCTTCTTCACGGGTGAGACTCCCTTTGCCTCCTCCCACACTTATTTTAGCCTCTCTTTATTGGCTACAATGATCAGCTGTTAGGTATGTTAGTTTCGTTGTAATATTCATAATCTTATATCATTTTCTTTTTTGTTTTTGTATCTGGGTATTTTTTGTATGGATTTGTGTGCAATATATTACCTGGTTTAAGATTTATTATATGGGACTAGTCACATTGCCTATATATTAGTACTTACATGACTCCATTATACAGGTTTTCATGTTATCTTATACACAATCTTATGTCTAGACTCTTGATTTTTTATGTCTATATTGTTTACTAAGCTTCATGGTAGTATGATTGGAATATTTTTTCTAGGATATTGGATGTAGGGAGACATATTTTTAACACCCTATGCCACTTGCTATTAGCTGGTTTTGCTATTTTAATAATGTTTTTTAATTATGCTATTGTGTTTTTTGTCTTTGCCTAAAATTGTTTATATGTTTCATATATTCAGTTTCCGCAGTTAAGAGTTCAGAAAGATCTTTGGTGACATCACTGTCATGTAACCCACCATAGGTCCTTAACACTGTGGGAATTAAGGCCTGCAAAATATGTGGCATGCAAGAACGGGGATACCCTGTCTCTTTCGTATACAAATAAATTTGTGTCTTTCAAATGCGAATACATTTTAACAGTGTAGCGCCTGGACTGAGGTAGAGGAGAGCTCCATAGCCCCAGCACTGTCATGCAGTGGCTGTGATCACACTGGCCCTATTGCCGGGGCTGCAGAGGTGGAGATGATGTGGCGGACACCGGTAAGCGCTCCAATAGAAGCCAAGGATGATTTTAGAAGATGGGGCCAAGGTAGGTAAAGATTGCTGTTACTCTACAAGAGACATTATGGGTAAATGGGGGACTTTATGGGGCAATGGAGGACATTGTGGAGCAATGGGGGATATTATGGAGATAATTGGGATATTATGGAGCAATTAAGCGGCATTGTAAAAAAGTGCATAGTATAATGAGGAGCTGGGAATGACTTTATGCAGAGATGTAGTATCCCCCGTATTATAGAAAAGGGAGTTTTTTGGGTACATTAGGAAAAGGGGCTTGCCGGGGAGCTATTTTGGAGAAGAGCAGTGCGTGGGGGATATCATGGAGAGGGGTAGTGTAGGGAAAGTATATTATGGAGAAGGGTAGTGAGAAGGGAGGATATTTTTAAGAGGGGCTGTGTGTGAGAAAATATCATATAAAGGGTGTGTGGGGGGATTTTATGGAGAGGGGCAGTGTGAATGAAGGATATTATGAAGGACAGTGAGGTGCAAAGATATTATGGACAGGAGCAATGTGTAGGGGGGATTTTATGGAGAGGAGCAGTGTAAGGATATTTTACAGAGATGAGCTATGTGGCGGGGATATTATGAAGAGGGGCAGTGTGGGGGTATATTATACAGAGGGACAGTGTGTGGAGGATATTATGTGCAGGAAGCACTATGAGGGGCAATTATTTATTCAGGGATGCAGAATTGGAGATATTAATTTCTTGGTCAGCGTAATGATTCTTTTATTTTTAAGGGTACCGTATCAGGAAATTCTGCTATAGATGGAGACGAGAGAAATCTGGAGAAAAAAGCTGTGGGAGTGAAATCTCTAAAGGGACAAGAACAACTCTAATCTGAAATCACATCACCTATAAGGTACATTTGGATGTAAATGTTTATTTGTGATCCTGCGTGTGTCTCATCAGTACTGTGGTTCCTGTATGGTCCACAGTGTGATTATGTCTGGTAACAACAACTCCCAGTGCTCCTTACGGGACATACTGTGAATTGTAGATTCAAGTAATTCTATTATATATGGGGCTGACCTGACATTACAATTCATCACTGTACTAAGCTTTTTGCTGTATACATGTACTGACAGTGGCTCTGGTTACACTCTCATGTACTGACGGTTGTTGTGTGTGTGTGCACATATATATATATGTGTGTGTGTGTATTTTCCATGTGTGCATGTACATTTGTGCTGATGGCACATGGGACTTGTAAGATTCCTAATTTATTAAGTGGTGTGCACTTTTTAATGCATTGGGTGAATATCACTGCAGAGGCTTCATTTATTAAGACTCTCATGCACAACGCCAGCGTTAAGGAATCAGGACCATAGTTCTCGGTAGCACATAGCCCAGTGTAAACAGGAAATGTACTTCCAGTAACATAATCTGTATGGGGATAGAATGATCTAATATATATTTGATAATATTTAATGTACAATATATGAAATGCATTTCAGATATTGTACATTAAATATTATCAAATAAATATTACAAAGGGCAGGAGAGAGATTAAAGCACAGCCGTCCAGTAATTAAAACTTCAGTGCATCAAAAGTACATAATCCAAGAACAAGGGTTAAGGCTGACATGTTTCTGGCCATCACTTGCCCTTAATCATATCTCATAGCTCACTCACCCTTACATATCATTTAGATATGTAAAATTTATATACGGTAACTCCAAAAAGAAATGGTGATCTCTCATAACCAAGGATTTCATTTTTATCAAGTAAGACCCCTCAAAGTTTCCAGTGAACTGATCTTGCATGAATTCCTCCTTTTCACAGGTGCAGGCACATGTGAACAAGTGAGAACCAAGGGAAAGAACAGGGATTTCCCACTCTCTGTTTTCAAACTTAAAAAAAAAGCTTGCAGCTTTATTGACAGAACAAGGAAATTAAAAGATCATACAACATCAAGCTATTTTAAGGTCCATATCCCGTCAATACAACTACTGTTTATGTTTTTTAAGTCTTTAAACAAAGTGTTGGAAATCCCAGTTCTTTTCATTTTTGCATCCAGAGGGTCAGATTGGCATATACTGTGTGCAGAAGTATTAGACAAATGAGTATTTTGATCACATGATACTTTTTATACATGTTGTCCTACTCCAAGCTGTATAGGCTGAGAGCCAACTACCAATGAAGTAAATCAGGTGATGGCATCTCTGTAATGAGGAGGGGTGTGGTGTAATGACATCAACACCCTATATAAGGTGTGCTTAATTATTAGGCAAATGCCTTTCCTTAGGCAAAATGGGTCAGAAGAAAGATTTGACGGGCTCTGAAAAGCCCAAAATTGTGAGATGTCTTGCAGAGAGATGCAGCAGTCTTGAAATTGAAAAGGGTCGCAAGAAGCGTGATGGGCAAAAAAAGGCGCACAATAACTGCCCATGAATTTAGGAAAATCAAGTGTGAAGCTGCCAAGATACCATTTGCCACCAGTTTTGCCATATTTCAGAGCTGCAATGTTACTGGAGTATCAAAAAGCACAAGGTGTGCTATACTCAGGGACATGGCCAAGGTAAGGAAGGCTGAAAAGTGACCACCTTTGACCAAGAAACATAAGATAAAACGTCAAGACTGGGTCAAGAATTATCTTAAGATATTTTAAAGGTTTTATGGAATGATGAAATGAGAGTGACTCTTGATGGGCCAGATGGATGGACCAGAGGCTGGATCAGTAAAGGGAAGAAAGCTCCACTCCGACTCAGACGCCAGCAAGGTGGAGGTGGGGTACTGGTATGGGCTGGTATCATTAAAGATGAACTTGTCGGACCTTTTTGGGTTGAGGATGGAGTGAAGTTCAACTCCCAGACCTACTGCCAGTTTCTGGAAGACAACTTTTTCAAGCAGTGGTACAGGAAGACATCGGTATCGTTCAAGAAAAACATTATTTTCATGCAGGACAATGCTCCATCACATGCATCCAACTATTCCACAGCGTGGATGGCCAGTAAAGGTCTAAAACAATGACATGGCCCCCTTGTTCACCTGATCTGAACCCCATAGAGAACCTGTGGTCCCTCATAAAATGTGAGATCTACAGGGAGGGAAAACAGTACACCTCTGGGAACAGTGTCTGGGAGGCTGTGGTGGCTGCTGCACGCAATGTTGATCGTAAACAGATCAAGCAACTGACAGAATCTATGGATTATAAAAAGAGATAAAGGAGACAAACGAGGCGCAATAGTGCCCTATCAATGT
>JARQOC010000640.1:0-67762 GCA_033576535.1 Allobates femoralis | reverse complement strand
TTCTCTAAAACCGTCCAAGAGCAGTTTGGCGCCCAACAATGCCTTTTCCGCATGATGGAGCACCTTGCCATAAAGCAAAGGTGATGATTTAAATGGCTCAGGGAACAAAACATAGGATTTTGGGTCCATTGGCCGGGAAAACTCCCCAGATTTTAAATTTCCCATTGAGAACTTGTGGTCAATCATCAAGAGAGGGGGTGGACAAAAAAAAACCCAAAACAAATTCTGGCAAAATGAAGCATTGTTTATGAAAAAATTTGGACGGCTATCAGTCAGGATTTGGTCCAGAAGTTATTGAGAGCAGCCAGGGAGAATTGCAGAGGCCCCTGAAGAAAAAAGGGTCAACACTGCAAATATTCACTTGCGGGCATTAACTCATTCAAAACTTTTCAATAAAAATTTTTGGTACTCAAAATATGATTGCAATTTTTATTTTGTATGTGATATAAACATCAGACAAACACAAAAAAAAACCCAGAGGGCACCCGGTTCATGTGAAAATATCATTTTGGTGTCATTCTAAAAACGTTTGGTTTTTGGACTGTCAATTACCCTCCAAACACTCTGGAGAGGTGAGCATGTGTTTTTCTTTTGAAGATAATTGAATTAAAGGGGTTGAAACTTTTTTTTCCCCCAATAAATGGGGTCTTTTTCTTTTATATATGATTTTACCTGATGAAAGGGTAATTAAACCCTTTTATACTGTGTATAAGCCGAGTTTTTCAGCCCAAAAATTGGGCTGAAAAGTCCCCCCCTCGGCTTATACACGGGTCAAAACGGTATGCTGTGGGGGGGGGCTTGGTTTATGGGGGCCCGGGGGAGGCGGAGGGGGGCCGCGGTGGGCCGCAGGCGGGGCACGTTGGGGGCCCCCTATTAGTGCAATGGGAAAATGCACGGGGATCCCCCCGTCCATCAGCGGGGGGGGTGCCGGTTTTCCTATTGCACTACAAAAGCCCCCCCCCCTTAAAAATGGGTCCCCCAGAGTAAAAACAGCTTCCCCCCCCTTATCATGTCCCCCACCAGCTTAGTGATAGGAAAAAAGGGTGGTTATTAATGGGAACAAACCTCAGAATGGGTCACCCGTTAAAAAGTGGGGTACCAAAAGGGATCAGTGTTTTGGGCCCACTTCTATTTAATATATTTATTAATGACCCTTGTAGAGGGCAACAAAAGTTTGAATTCAATATTTGCAGATGACACTAAAAATCCCGCAGGGTAATCAATACGAGGGGACAATTTTATATTACAGGAGGTTTACGTAAACTAGAAGCTTGGGCTGCTAAATGGCAAATGCGCTTTAATGGGGATAAATGTAAAGTCATGCACTTGGGCAGAGGAAACAAAAGGTATAATTATGTGCTTAATTGTAAAACACTGGGCAAAACTGTCACTGAAAAAGACCTGGGTGTATGGGTAGATGACAAACTCACATTTAGTGGCCAGTGTCAGGCAGCTGCTGCAAAGGCAAATAAAATAATGGGATGTATTAAAAGAGGCATAGATGCTCATGAGGAGAACATAATTTTACCTCTATACAAGTCACTAGTGCGACCACACTTAGAATACTGTGTACAATTCTGGTCTCCGGTGTATAAGAAAGACATAGCTGAACTAGAGCGGGTCCAGAGAAGAGCGACAAAAGTCATTAGAGGACTAAGGGGTCTGCACTACCAAGACAGGTTATTAAACTTGGGGTTATTTAGCTTGGAAAAACGAAGGCTTAGGGGTGATCTTATAATAATGTATAAATATATGAGGGGGCAGTACAGAGACCTTTCTAATGATCTCTTTACTCTTAGGCCTGAGACCGGGACAAGGGGGCATCCTCTACGTCTGGAGGGAAGAAGGTTTAATCATAATCACAGACGTGGATTCTTTACTGTAAGAGCAGTGAGACTATGGAACTCTCTGCCACATGATGTTGTAATGAGTGAGTCACTACTAACATTTAAGAAGGGCCTGGATGCCTTTCTTGAAAACTATAACATTACCAGTTATATATACTAGATTCTTTGATAGGGCGTTGATCCAGGGAATTAGTCTGATTGCCGTATCTGGAGTCAGGAAGGAATTTTTTCCCCCAATGTGGAGATTAGTGTTGCCACATGGGGTTTTTTTTGCCTTCCTCTGGATCAACATGTTAGGCTATGGGTTGAACTAGATGGACTTAAAGTCTTCCTTCAACCTTAAAAACTATGTTACTATGTTACTATGTTACCAAGGCTGCGGCAGCTGTCAAAATAACAAACACTTTATACATCACCTTCCGGCGCAGCTACTCCGCTCCTCCGGTCCTCCGGTCCTCCGCTCGCCGGCTTCTTCTTCCTTTTGGTGCCGGTGTCATGTGACCGGGCGCAGGAGATGACGTCATTTCCTGCCCGCGGTCACTGAAGCCGGCACCAGAAGGAAGAAGAAGCCGGCGAGCGGAGGAGCGGAGTAGCTGCGCCGGAAGGTGATATTTAAAGTGTTTGTTATTTTGACAGCTGCCGCAGCCCGGGGGGGGGGGACATGATAAGGAGGGAGGGGGGCTATATACTACCACTGGGGCTGTATATACCTCTGGGGCTGCCGTATACTACACTGGGGCTGTATATACCTCTGGGGCTGCTGGATACTACCACTGGGGCTGTTTATACCTCTGGGGCTGCTGTATACTACACTGGGGTTGTATATACCTCTGGGGCTGCTGTATACTACCTCTGGGGCTGCTGTATAACTACCACTGGGGCTGTATACTACCTCTGGGGCTGCTGTATACTGCCACTGGGGCTGCTGTATACTACCTCTGGGGCTGCTGTATACTACCTCTGGGGATGCTGTATACTACCACTGGGGCTGCTGTATATACCTCTGGGGCTGCTGTATATTACTACTGGAGCTGCTGCTGTATATACCACTGGGGCTGCTGCTGTATACTACCACTGGGGCTGCTGCTGTATACTACCACTGGGGCTGCTGTATACTACCACTGGGGCTGTATATACCTGTGGGGCTGCTGTATACTACCACTGGGGCTGTATATACCTCTGGGGCTGCTGTATACTACACTGGGGCTGTATATACCTCTGGGGCTGCTGTATACTACACTGGGGCTGTATATACCTCTGGGGCTGCTGGATACTACCACTGGGGCTGTATATACCTGTGGGGCTGCTGTATACTACCACTGGGGCTGTATATACCTCTGGGGCTGCTGTATACTACACTGGGGCTGTATATACCTCTGGGGCTGCTGTATACTACCACTGGGGCTGTATATACCTGTGGGACTGCTGTATACTACCACTGGGGCTGTATATACCTCTGGGGCTGCTGTATACTACCACTGTGGCTGTATATACCTCTGGGGCTGCTGTATACTACCACTGGGGCTGTATATACTTCTGGGGCTGCTGTATACTACCACTGGGGCTGTATATACCTCTGGGGCTGCCGTATACTACACTGGAGCTGTATATACCTCTGGGGCTGCTGGATACTACCACTGGGGCTCTATATACCTCTGGGGCTGCTGTATACTACACTAGGGCTGTATATACCTCTGGGGCTGCTGTATACTACCACTGGGGCTGTATATACCTGTGGGGCTGCTGTATACTACCACTGGGGCTGTATATACCTCTGGGGCTGCTGTATACTACCACTGGGGCTGTATATACCTCTGGGGCTGCTGTATACTACCACTGGGGCTGTATATACCTCTGGGACTGCTGTATACTACCACTGGGGCTGTATATACCTCTGGGGCTGCTGTATACTACCACTGGGGCTGTATATACCTCTGAGGCTGCTGGATACTACTACTGGGGCTGTATATACCTCTGGGGCTGCTGTATACTACCACTGGGGCTGTATATACCTCTGAGGCTGCTGTATACTACCTCTGGGGCTGCTGTATACTACCACTGGGGCTGTATACTACCTCTGGGGCTGCTGTATACTACCACTGGGGCTGCTGTATACTACCTCTGGGGCTGCTGTATACTACCTCTGGGGATGCTGTATAATACCACTGGGGCTGCTGTATATACCTCTGGGGCTGCTGTATATTACTACTGGAGCTGCTGCTGTATATACCACTGGGGCTGCTGCTGTATACTACCACTGGGGCTGCTGCTGTATACCTCTGGGGCTGCTGTATACCACACTGCTGGGGGCTGTATACCTGTGCTGGGGTCCACCCTCGGCTTATACACGAGTCAATAGGTTTTCCCAGGTTTTGGGGGCAAAAGTAGGGGGGTCGGCTTATACACGGGTCGGCTTATACACGAGTATATACGGTATATGTATAGCTGAAACACATTGTGTTTGTATGTATAATAAATCGGAATTTCCTTGAAATAATTGGAGTAATTAATGAACCATCTGGAAGCGCTCCTTGACAAACTGGAAATCCTTCTCTACATAGATTTTGTATTGGGCACTATGGCAGCAAGGCAGGGGGCCTGGGTCCAGCATTTCAAGGTTGATTATTGGAGAAAAGGTGCAGGAATGTCAGGAATAGGTATTGTGCTCAGAGAGCCCTGCTCAAGTCATGTACCACATGGCAAGGAGACCCCGAAATGCATCCTCACTTTTAGAATTAAGGCCAGACTACAGGGTGTGCCATTTATATGGATGCACCTACATAAAATGGGAATGGTTGGGGATATCAACTTCCTGTTTGTGGCACATTAGTATATGGGAAGGGGAAAACTTTTCCAGATGGGTGGTGACCATGGTGGCCATTTTGAAGTTGGCCATTTTGGATCCAACCTTATTTTTTCAGTGGGAAGAGGGTTATGTGATGCATGAAACGTATTACCGTATATACTCGTTTATAAGCCGAGTTTTTCAGCACAAAAAATGTGCTGAAAAGTCCCCCCTCGGCTTATACACGAGTCATACGTGTATACAGTAGCCCAGCAGAATACAGCCCCCCCCCTGTGGTGTACAGGGCCCCCCTTGCTGCTGCACACCTGTAAAATAAGACATCATTATACTTATTCCTGTCGCTGTCACTGCTCGGTCCCGGGTCTTCATGCTTCCTCCTCTGGTGGGCGCAGGCAATGACGTCACTGCCTGTGCACCGGAGGAGGAAGCAGGAAGAAGCATGAAGACCCGGAGGAGTGCGGTGACCGAGCAGCGACAGCGACAGGGATAAGTATAATGATGTCTTACTTTACAGGTGTGCGGCAGCAAGGGGGGCCCTAAATACCACGGGGGGGGGGGGCTGTATACCGCTGGGGCTACTGTATAAACTGCTGGGGCCTGTGTATACCATGGGGGGGGCTGTATACTGCTGGGGCTGCTGTATATACTGCTGGGGTCTGTATATACCACTGGGGCTGCTGTATATACTGCTGGGGCTGCTGTATACCACTGGGGCTGCTGTATATACCACTGGGGCTGCTGTATACCACTGGGGCTGCTGTATATACCACTGGGGCTGCTGTATATACTGCTGGGGCTGCTGTATATACTGCTGGGGCTGCTGTATATACTGCTGGGGCTGCTGTATACCACTGGGGCTGCTGTATATACCACTGGGGCTGCTGTATATACTGCTGGGGCCTGTATACCGCTGGGGCTGCTGTATATACTGCTGGGACCTGTATATACTGCTGGGGCCTGTATATACCACTGGGGAGGCTGCTGTATACTACCACTGGGGAGGCCTGTATACCACTGGGGGGGCCTGTATACCACACTGCTGGGGGCTGTATACCTGTGCTGGGGTCCACCTGCAATGACCAGAGGTCCGTACTAGATCCAGTGAGTCATAGAAACAGAGACGGAGGCAGAAGCAACATAAAATACTTGCTTTTACTTGGGGAAACAGATGGAAAGTTTAGAGTAAGATGCATAGATATGTTATTTCCCCAGAAATAGATAAATTATTTACATTTACCCAGCATCAAGCTAGGGGTCGGTGTGTTACCTTAATGTTCCTCCTCAGTGTGAGGAGACAATGCCAAAAATAAATTTACCTAAAATCTATACAGAAAAATAAGCGATTTACTACACACAGCAGCAGGACAGGTGTAAATCAGATGGATGCAGTTTAGTGAGGATCACTGAAATAACACACCGATTTACAATCTTATCAACTCTATACATACAATACATATAAACCCAGTGTACATATATGTACATATATATTTATATATCTGATCTGTTGGATACCCGGGTACCTTATCTAATAGTAAAGTTTAGTCCAGTTACAGTCTGTACAGGCCTGGGGAAGTACTGTTAACGCAATCACTTCCAATGGTCTTCAGCGCCAAAAATGAAAAATAAATAAAACACAACTGTAGTAAATAGGGATATTGTGTTCTCTTGTCTGAAGGGGGGTCTTAGTCTCTGTAGCTTTTTGGGAGGCCAAGTGTGTTCACCTAGAGACACCACACCGAGGTCTGCAGTCTCACAGCAGAGATTCAGTCTTTTTCTCTCACAGTATGGCCGACCCGTCTCCTCTAAAGCACTCCTCTCCTGGCAGTAGTATACTCGCTTCTTAGCAGGGAATAAGTCTTTGGTCCCCTCCAGGGGCTCTGCTGTCCAGTGGATCAGTGTCCGGTCTCAGCTTTATCTGGCTCAGACTTCTCCACAGCCACTCTCCTCACAGCACCTCTGGAGACCAGTTTACCTCAGCCCATACTGTCATAAAGTCCTCCCTGTCTCCGTGACAACCTCCTCAGCTGACAGCCCCCACCTTTTTATTCAGGAAGTAAATTTTTACACACTCTTACATGCCACCCCACTAAAGGTTGGCGTCCTCGACACACCTCCCCACTCAAAGTCCTCTTGCGCATAGCGCTGTGGTGGTATTCCCGCTGTAGCCCGAGTTGACCTCCTGGGACCAGACACTGGATTTCCAGTCCCAGAGGTATCAGTGCTTTCACCAGGAGAAGTTGATGAAAATGCTCCCTCCTGAGGTGCTGCATTCCATAGCACATTGTCCGGATCAGGCACCTGTCCTTGTTCAGCATCCCTAGGAGAAGACATAGGATGCACAATATTCTCACTATATGGCGGCGCATTTACCACAGGGAAAAGGTGGGTAGACACAGGGAAAGGCTCATCACAACATTTGGTATTACTAGGATGAATCACCCCCTGAGAAACAGGTTCTGGCTCCCTGGAAATGGGGCCTGAGTTTTCGAACCGACATCGCTGCAACATGTTACGATGAAGATTGCGGGTCGGTCCTCCAGTTCCCACCGGCTCTACCTCATAGACTGGAATTTCAGGACTCACCCTTCTTTTGACCACATATGGCGTTGCCTCCCATCGATCACTCAACTTGCCCGATTGCCCCTTAGTCCTCACCAACACCCTGTCCCCCAGAGAGAAAGGCTCATTTTGTACTGGGTGTCTGTCCCGGTGAGTCACCTGACTGAGTCGGTCACCCACCACCCGATTAACCACCCTTAACCTATGCCGGTGTTCACAGGCCCATTCAGACGCGGTCCGGGGGTGAGTGGAGGAGAGATCTGGCATACTCAATTCTTCAATATCTCGGCCAGGTCGACCGAACATTAGCATGTGTGGGGTGTAACCTGTAGTGCTATGCATCCTGTTATTATAGGCCCACATCAATTCAGGGATAAATTCAGGCCAGTGAGCCCGCTGCTCATTCTCTAATGTCCTCAACATTTGCAAAAGAGTCCGATTGAAACGCTCGCAAGCTCCATTACCTTGTGGATGGTAGGGTGTTGTCTTTGACTGCTGGATACCATACAACTGGTACAGTTCCTTCATTAGAGTACTCTGAAAACATGCCCCCTGATCTGAGTGTATTCTTTGCGGACACCCAAACACTTGGAGAAAATGACGACACACGGCCTTAGCTGCCGACGCTGCTGTCTGATCTCTCGTTGGCACCGCCACAGCATATTTAGTGAAGTGGTCTGTCATCACCAAGCAATAGGAGCACCCCGACGTCGAGTACCCTATCAAGACATAATCAATCATGAGCAATTCCAAGGGGGCAGACGTTTTAATTGTTTGCGTAGGGGCCCGCTGCTCAGGACTCTTACTGAGCCCACAGACCCGACATTGCCGACACGCCTCCGCTACCATGCCTCCCAGGTCAGGGCAATAGAGGACTCGCTGTAGCCACTGGAGTGTCTTTTCACTACCAAAGTGAGCTCCTTTCTCATGCGCTTCACGGGCAACCACCGGCCCCAGCGACATGGGGATCACCAGCTGGTGCCGGTGCTGCAACTCAGATTGCAAATAAACCTTGCGATATAATAGGTCATGTTCAACGCACAACTTGTCCCACTGACGCAACAGCTTCTCGCCTTCTGTGGACAATTGGGCCTTCTCTTCTGGTCGTGGCCATACTCTATTCTGTACCCAAGAGCGTAAAAGTTTAATGTCTGGACAGCCATTTTGGTCCTCTAACCAGTCAGCAGGAGTTTTACCAAGGACATAAGGCATCCCTGATGCCACCCCACTTGAATGTACCACACTCTGGAAGATAGGTAATTGACCAAAATCGGGAGTCTCGATGTCCTCGAGTTCATCGTCAACACTCCCTCCTGAGGGTCCCAAAGGCACCCGTGACAGCGCATCGGCATTTCCATTCTCTCGTCCAGACCGAAATTTAATACGATAGTTGAACTTAGCAAGGCGGGCAACCCATCGCTGTTCTAGTGCCCCCAGTTTTGCATTATCTAAGTGGGACAGGGGATTGTTATCTGTCATTACCAACACTTCAGCACCAGTGAGGTATTCGGCAAAACGCTCTGTCATAGCCCATACCAATGCTAGTAGCTCCAGGCGAAACGAACTATAGTTAGCCGGATTGCGCTCAGTGTCCCTTAAAGACCTGCTGCCATAGGCGATGACCCGCTCCCGGCCATCCTGAATTTGGGCCAGTACCGCCCCCAACCCGTGAAGACTACCGTCAGTGTACAACAGGAAAGGGGTATCAAACCGGGCATATGCCAACAACGGGGCACTCGTTAGGGCAGTTTTCACCTCGTCAAATGCCTTTTGCTGCTGAGGCCCCCATTGAATAGGGCGGTTGCGAGGACCCAGCGCTGTCCCTCTTAAAAGTTCATTCAGAGGACCCACTACTTGTGAAAACCTGGGCACAAATCGTCGATAGTACCCCGCCAATCCCAAGAAAGCCCGAACCTCCCGCAGGGTCTGGGGAGGTGGCCACTCCTGTACCGCTAAGATCTTACTGGCTGAGGGTAACACCCCGTCGGGAGTCACCACATGGCCTAGATACTCTATGCGACTCTTGAACAGTTGACATTTCTTCGGTTTTATTTTCAATCCATGGCGGCTGAGCCGTTGGAGCACTTGGCGTAACTTCTCAAGATGATCTTCAAATGATGTCCCGAACACCACGATGTCATCTAGATATATCAGTACCGATTCGAAATTCATGTCGCCTAAGCAGCGTTCCATAAGGCGTTGAAAGGTCCCCGGGGCATTACTGAGTCCGAACGGCATCCGATTGAATTCGTAGAGCCCCATTGGCAGAATAAATGCTGTCTTTGCCCGATCTTTCTCAGCCATTGGTACCTGCCAATATCCGCTCGCCAAGTCCAACGTTGAGAAGTATTTGGCCCATCCTAATGCAGACAGGGACTCCTCAATCCGAGGCAACGGGTATGCGTCTCGCACCGTGTGCGCATTTAATTTCCGATAATCCACACAAAATCGGAGGGTCCCATCCTTCTTTCGCACCAGGACCACGGGGGCAGCCCAGGGACTTTGGCTCTCTCGTATTACTTGATTATCAAGCATACTGGCTACCATGCCTTTTACCTCTTGATAAAGTTTGGGAGGAATTTGGCGGTATCGTTCCCTGATGGGAGGGGTGTCCCCTGTAGGAATCTCATGCTCAATTGTCTGGGAACAGCCAAAGTCTTCTCCATGCCGAGAAAAGGTCTCCTGGTACTCCCACAGGACTTTTTCCAGCTGCTCCAACTGAGCAGAGGTTAGCTTCTCCCGATCCACATCCATCTGGTTCATGATCACGCGCCCATTCCAGTCTTCAGTAGGGTGCTCTGTCTTGACCAACTCAACCGCATAAGTCCATGCCGACTGTTGGTCGGGGCGCAGTTCAAATCCTATTCCCTCAGGCATCTTTTCTGCCGGTATGGATAGCTTAGCAAGAATGGTTCCAGCGGGAATCGTGACAGCCTCATCCAGCACGTTAATGCATCTGACTGGTACCCGTCCATTCTTCACAACCACCAAGGCATGGGCCACGTGTGTCTTAGCAAATGATGAACTCTCCGGAGCGGGTTCAAGTAGCACTTCCAGACCATTTAATCTCTGGCCCGCTCCCACCGGCAGCATCAGGAGTTGTTCCTGCCGTGGTGCCAGTGAGACCGTGGACCACGACGGCACTCTGACAAGACCCACCCGGCCCTCCGGGACCGAACTCTTCAAAAGATCACAGCTCAGCACCAGACGGTGTAACATTCTCTGCGTGGGTCGGTGACGGGTAGCACGGCTCCAGTATCGGGGTCCTTCACTAGCATACATCTGATGATTCAAGTCTCTCAGTACGTTCATCCCGAGTGTTACCTCCATCCCTCTTCTGGGGGGATGGTCAACCAACACGACTCCCTTCTGACCTAGCTTCTGGCCGAACAGTTTCAGCTGCATCCACACGATCCCCTTCACCATCAGCTGGCCATTATTGGCAGCGGTAAGACGTAATACTCGGCCATCCTCAGGGACCATCAATTGACTGAAGTGTCTCTCATACACCTCCAGAGGCATGATGGTACACTCTGATCCTGTATCGACTAAACACCTCATCTTCTGCCCCTCAAACTCTGCTTCCATCACTGGGCTACTTGCGTACAAGTCATGTTCCTCTCGTCGAGGGCCCAGTGGGGAATAGGCAGTGGCTGGTCGCCTTTCTACAGCAGTGGCCGGTCGCCTTTCTACAGCAGCGGCCAACGGCTTTGCCACTGGCAGTGGATTCTCTGGAATGATATTGGTCTGACGGAAGCAGGCGGTATGGCTCCTCTGGCGATGCCTCCGGGGCACACGTCCAGCTTGGCTGCAGGCACCCAGTGTAGATACTCCATGCCTCTCTTGCATACGGACTATACTGGAGTTGACAGGTTTGGCAGGTGGTCTCTCTGCCGGGAGAGGGGACAACTCCTTCCGTACTTTGGACACTTCTACCTGCAGCTCCCTTAGCTCTGATCTTAGGGCTTGAATCACTTCTGTCAAAACCACAGGATCAGTCCCAGTCTCTCGGCTTCTCACCATTTGAATGCTGTTTACAGTTTTCTCTACCACAGGTACAGACTCCTCTTCCCTTTCAAGGGCAGCCAGATATATTTGCCAGAAGGTCAGATCAGGAGTGATCCAAGCCTTCTCCTGCAACTTATCACGAAGAAACCTATTGGCCAGCCCGGTAATAAACTGATCCCGGAGAAGCCGGTCCACCTCCTGGAACGTTCCCATGGCCTTAGGGTCTAGGCGGTGCATCTCATTTAATGTCTCCTGCAGGGCAATGGAGTACTGCATTAGGGACTCCTGCTTCCCTTGAGGGCGATTAAAGAAGAGGGCCCGAAACTGCGTCACTCTAACACGGCTTCCATAACTCACTTTCAGCAACTCAAGAACCTTCTCTAGTGTATCCCTCTCTGATTATGGTCGCACCATCACTGTCCTCCTGGCGTCTCCCTCTAATGCATTCAATGCCAGCCCTGCCCGTAACTCGGGGATTAAATTACACATTCGCAAAATACATTGTACCCTCTCAACCCAGTCTTGCCACGTCATGCTACGCCCGTCGTATTTGGGTATGTGCTGGAGTAAGGCTCCTACCGGCACGTACCCTTGCAAAGTCGTCGCAGCTGCTGGGGGACCCGTAATCAGCGGAAGAACCGCTAGTGTGGATGGGCCACTTCTTCCCTCGTCTCCGTCCATGACAAAAGCTGGATCCTGCCGACTACGCCAAAATGTAATGACCAGAGGTTCGTACTAGATCCAGTGAGTCACAGAAACAGAGACGGAGGCAGAAGCAACATAAATTACTTGCTTTTACTTGGGGAAACAGATGGAAAGTTTAGAGTAAGATGCATAGATATGTTATTTCCCCAGAAATAGATAAATTATTTACATACACCCAGCATCAAGCTAGGGGTTGGTGTGTTACCTTAATGTTCCTCCTCAGTGTGAGGAGACAATGCCAAAAATAAATTTACCTAAAATCTATACAGAAAAATAAGCGATTTACTACACACAGCAGCAGAACAGGTGTTAATCAGATGGATGCAGTTTAGTGAGGATCACTGAAATAACACACCGATTTACAATCTTATCAACTCTATACATACAATACATATAAACCCAGTGTACATATATGTACATATATATTTATATATCTGATCTGTTGGATACCCGGGTACCTTATCTAATAGTAAACTTTAGTCCAATTACAGTCTGTACAGGCCTGGGGAAGTACTGTTAACGCAGTCACTTCCAATGGTCTTCAGCGCCAAAAATGAAAAATAAATAAAACACAACTGTAGTAAATAGGGATATTGTGTTCTCTTGTCTGAAGGGGGGTCTTAGTCTCTGTAGCTTTTTGGGAGGCCAAGTGTGTTCACCTAGAGACACCACACCGAGGCCTGCAGTCTCACAGCAGAGATTCAGTCTTTTTCTCTCACAGTATGGCCGACCCGTCTCCTCTAAAGCACTCCTCTCCTGGCAGTAGTATACTCGCTTCTTAGCAGGGAATAAGTCTTTGGTCCCCTCCAGGGGCTCTGCTGTCCAGTGGATCAGTGTCCGGTCTCAGCTTTATCTGGCTCAGACTTCTCCACAGCCACTCTCCTCACAGCACCTCTGGAGACCAGTTTACCTCAGCCCAAACTGTCATAAAGTCCTCCCTGTCTCCGTGACAACCTCCTCAGCTGACAGCCCCCACCTTTTTATTCAGGAGGTAAATTTTTACACACTCTTACACACCCTCGGCTTATACATGAGTCAATAGGTTTTCCCAGGTTTTGGGGGCAAAAGTAGGGGGGTCAGCTTATACACGGGTCGGCTTATACACGAGTATACACGGTAATAGTTTCATAAGAAAAACAATGGTGTGCTTGGTTTTAACATAACTTTATTCTTTCATGAGTTATTTACAAGTTTATGACCACTTATAAAATGTGAGTGCGTCGGTTTCCAATGCAGGAAGCATTCGGCTAATTTACTGTTTTACCGGGTATCCAACAGTGTGGTAACCCAGTAATCAGCATTACTTCGAATCCTAACAATCCGAGGATCATATTGCAGATAGTGCAGCAGGAAGGCACTCATGTGTCTTGCACATCCATGAGGCAAATGTGCTCATTGTGTTGGTGGTGGCGGGGTAACATTCCTGCTTGTTTCCTCAGTCATCTCCCGCCAACCTCGTACAATAGAAAAGTGATCAATATCTCCCTTATGTACTGACTCTTCCATGCTTATCGCCTCTTCCTCCTCCATTTCTTTCTCAGCTCCTGCACCTTCATCAAAAATTTGGCTTCCAGCATGAGCCTTTATCAATCGCTCTACTCCATCCTCCCATTCTACCAGCCTCTATGCTGAGGACAATCTGGACCTTTCAGATCTTGTTATCCATTATCCCTTCTGCGTATGCCTCCTCCTTTACTTCCTCCTCTTTCTCTTGGACCACAACCTGACTCCGCATACTGGCCAAAGTGTACTCCAGCATGTAGAAGACCAGAATTGTCATGCTAATAATGGCATCGTTAGCGCTAAGCATCTTAGGTGCCATTTCAAAACTGTGAAAAAGGGTGCAGAGGTCCTTGATCTTGCCCACTTTGCCAGCATGATTTTCCACACTTTTTGATCACTTTGCCTCAGGCTGTACATCATGACATACTGCACTAGGGCCCATCACTGCTGTCACAATTACTGCAACATGAGCAGAGTGGAATTCCATCAAGTTGGCACATTGCATAACGCGGTTAACCACTAGGCCGAAAGACTCCTGTAGTCATGCAAGTTGTTGAGCCGTGAGTTGCAAATGGCAGATGTGAGAACATAAGTGACCATGCCCTCTGCAGTAGCACATCTAGGCCAGGATAGTGGCCTTTATATTTATGGGCAACATTTTGAAACCGTGAGCCATTCAAGGCAAGTGTGTGACCTTGCACCAGCATAGGGCCATGCCCAGGTTTGCAGCATTGTCACACATGGCATTCCTTGGCTGCAGGTACAGTCCAGACAGATATTGATCAAACTTGGCCTCTAAAGCTGACCACAACTCTTCAGCTGTGTGACTCACATTTCTCAGACATTTTAATGTAATCAAAGCCTGATGGCATTGAGCCCTGTTGGCAGTGCAGTAAGGAGGTGTGGTGGATTCCTTCTGCAGAGTTGGAATGAGTGTCACTTTAACAGAGAGGTTTTGGGCATAGGTGGAGTACTTAGAGGAGATGGAGTAAGTGTTACATACAGTGGAGTTACCCCCAAGCCATGGGGATGTCAAGACTTGTACAGTAGCCCCAGACTTACCCAGTGCCCAGTCAGTGACATACAATGTCCCTGGCCATGCTTACTCATCCAGGCATCAGTGGTGAAATGCACCCTGCTACACAGCTGTTTTCAAGAAGTAGTGTCAACTAGGCATCTGGTATTGGAGGGCTGCAATGGCCATGAGCTTTCAAAAACCACTGTATCCACCAGGTAGAAAGGAATTTCCATGGTGAACAGCATGGATATAGTACAATTAAAGCTCTTAGATTTGGCATGGCAGGAGGAAATGGTCTTTTTCTCGATCACATCTGTGGGACTGAGGGCTGGCTGCTGTGTTGAGATGAGGTGGAGCAATCTGTACACAACAAACTGCTGGACTCTGAGGGAGGTGCAGGCAAAAATATTATGTTGGCTTCAGAAAGATGTACTCCTTTTGATGTCTGACAGCAGTCAACACCAGCAGGCGTGTCCACCTCCCAAATAGCTGACAGATTGTCAATCACACTGCCTGTTGTGGGTAAACATGTGGAAGTTCTACAGCGAAAGGACTGTATGGCAACAGTTCCCACACTGACACAGGAGGAACTAGCAGCAGATGTGTTTGCTGGGGCGGTCAGTGGATGGTCTGGTGCGCTAAGCCGCATTGTAGCACAGTGAGGTTCCCACCGTGACTTATGCTGCATATCCATGTTACGGGTAATGCATGAAGTAGGAAAATAATTGATTTTTTTCTACTTAGATTTTTGTAACAAATTTTGTAGATAACATGAGTTAAGTCATCCTTAATCTGTAAAAAGGCCCAGGCTAGACAAGGCAAGCCGCAACCTAACCTCGTCAGCTTCAACCTCCTCCTACACCTCCTCTGCTGAGCTCATCAACTGTGTACCAGTGTGTTGACAGTAAGTAGGATCTAGAATCGCAGCATAATCCTCTGTTGTCACACTCCTCTCCCTCAGAGCCACTCTCTTCTGGCCCTGAGCACACAGTAAGGTACGTGTTTGATTCAGGTGTCTGAGTCTCATCATCAACAGCATAATTATTGCCACCACCAAGGGTTAATGACTGGTGATGAGGGTCTAGATTATGCTCAGACCCTTCTTCATCTGCCGCAGATCCAATTTACAAAGATTTTTGGCATCATTGCAGAACATTTCCTCCTCTTGACTCAGTGGAGCTTTGGAGCAGACCTCTGATTCCCAAGCAATATGAGTGAACATATGTGCAGACTCAGCCATCTGTGGTGCCCCACAGCAAGTAGGACAGCTGGAAAGTTGCAATATAAAAAATAACGTGGCTAAGGAGCGCTAAACACATAGACCATAAGGGGAGTACTGTATATACTTAACATTTATTAAAAATAAATGTTAAGTATATACAGTACTCGCCTTATGGTCTATGTGTTTAGCACTCATTAGCCATGTTATTTTATATATTGCAATAGTTTCCTCCCCTCCTGGGAGTCCGTGGTAGAGCTGCTTATCGCATAAAGGACCTGCGGGATTGAACACCAGAATCTGGCGTGACGTAGACACTGACGCGAAGATAGGGTCCTGCACACCACATGACCGGGACACAGAAGTCAACCCTGGGGGCTCCAATACAACACCGCGGCCAGTGGGTGACACAGTGCTATACACTGGGGTTTTGCTGGGTGAGCACAACCCTGAAAGGTGAGAGGCTATACCCTTGCACCTCAAAACAACCGCTCCCCACGGATGCTATACTCCTTGCACCTCAAAACAACCGCTCCCCATGGGTTCCTCTCATGGTGCGTCTTGTCTTCTGTTTTCTTGTTTCATATTGAGCTGGAAAGTTGTGACACATGAGAAACACCTGTGATTTGGCAGACACCTGTTAGGACTACAGTGTGTGAAGTTGAAATTCAGGTGGAGCAGAGGCCACTTGATGGAATACTTGACATCCACTGTAGCACCTGCTGTTTGTGGGCCTCATCTACAACTCATAGCAATGTGCTGCTGCCTAAGGCTATGGTCTGACTAGCGTCAGCCCACAGCCTGCATAATCAGTTGAAAACGTAGAAATTATCAGGCTGACCATCATGTAACGCTATGCGCCGCGTGTATATGCATCTCTATGGTAACCTGAGTAAGTGTGCTCTGAAAAAGCGCATATCCAGAACTTGGAAGTGGAGCCGGCGGCTGCGCGATCATTCAGGTTGACATAGGGATACTACGGGATACTATACACAGGTGGCGCATAGCATTACATACCGATAACGCTATGCGCTCAGCCTGAAAATGTCTACGTTTTCAATGGATCTGGCAGGCTGAGGCCTGATGCTATTCTGACCCTAGCCTAAGAAAGGGATGAAAGTAGGCTGTCCACTAACAGAAGTTGACATTTTTCTTCAGCTAGGACAAGCTGATGGATGTTGAGCAGAGTTTTCAGTAAGTTTAGCACTTACCCCATGAACATCAAGCATTTTCTCCTTTACAACATGCCTATTCACCTTTCCATCATGACCACGGCCTTTAGAACTGATATTTTATGTAAACAGATTTGGAACTCAGTTGTTCTAGCTTAAAAAAACTGTGGATGTGAATACAGCAGATTTGGCGTACCCTGGTTCTATGCCCAAAAAGAGTATAGGGAAATATTAATGGAGGTTTTGAAAACGCTGCTTTTAGGCCAAAAAAAGCTGTGGATGGGAAGACAGCAGATTTTGCAATCACTGGTTCAATTATCCAGAAACAGTATAGAGCAATATTAATGGAGATTTAGCAAACACCCTAAAAAGACCTAATAAGGGTGAAAAAAATTATTAAATTAATTAATTTTAATTATTATTAAAAGGGCAACATACCTAAAACTGGAGTCTCGTCAGAGGCTGGAAGTATGGAGTTCAGAATAAAAAGCAGCACAGAGAAACCCAACACAATGGTGATTTTGAAGCCGAGTCTTTCACTAGAATCCATCTGTATGAACATACTGAGAATATCCAAAATAACCAAGAAGCATGCCGGGACAATCAGAGTTATTACATAAATTAAAGGCGTTCGTCGTAGAGTTATCTAAAAAAAAAGTTACAGGCGAAATTAATACAGGACAAATATAACGCCAACTTATCTGCTTGTAATATGACAAATTACATTTCAGGTTGACAGTCATCTAACTTCTAGATAACAGCACGGCTACTGCACAGTCCAGCTCTCATTTTGCATGCAAAAAAGTGTCTTCTGTCAATATCCATTCCTCAACATTATAATTGCAACACCAAGAAGGAAAAGTCATGGAATTGTGGATAGACATGTTACTAAGAGAATAGCAAAAAAGCATTCAGCATGGCAAAGCATTCCTCAGACAATCAGTGAGAATCTCATTGATAGCAGCCAAGACTGTCAGTGCTGGGATTTCTGTACTGAATCTCATACTTCACACTCATTAAATCAAGAGGTTTTGTTTTGTATCAATTTCATCATTTGCAGAGCAGTAATACATCTATCCATTACCAGTCAGAACCTGTGGAAGCTCTATGAAGCCGTGAAACAGCCGCTGTCATCCGTGTGTCTCCGCTCCGCCTCCTCTCACATGTGTACCTGCACTTGAACATTAAAATAAACTAAAGCAAAGCTCAGAATGGTGAGTGACATCTGTCTCTCTTTATCTCTATCCATCTGATGATTTGCATAACTCTATGATTTTTCTTTCTTGACGTCGCAATTTTAAGTTCAATCTTTGTTTATTGATAAGAACGAAAAGCATAACCAGGGAGGTCACCATCCACAAGTAATTGACCTAGATGAGTGTGATCTCCCCTCCCCCAACATAGGAAAACCTGTCCGGTTAGCCCAGGGGGGAAAGCCGGGTTGGAAAACAAGGGGAAGAGAGGATCTATCCCTGACCGGCCATATAGTTTGATGAATATCTTATGCCAGGCCCCCCCTGAGCCGTCTGTGAGCTCCGAAAGAGAGCTCATATTGAGGGTGTCGCCAGGGCAAAGCCAAGGAAAATACCGCAGTGGGCAGTGTACAGTTGTGGCCAACAGTATTGACACCCCTGCAATTCTGTCAAATAATACTCAGTTTCTTCCTGAAAATGATTGCAATCACAAATTCTTTGGTATTATTATATTCATTTAATTTGTCCTCAATGAAAAAACACAAAAGAGAATTGTCCTAAAGCCAAATTGGATATAATACATAAAAAAGGGGGTGGACAAAAGTATTGGTACCATTAGAAAAATCATGTGATGCTTCTCTAATTTGTGTAATTAACAGCACCTGTAACTTACCTGTGGCACCTAACATGTGTTGGCAATAACTAAATCACACTTGCAGCCAGTTGACATGGATTAAAGTTGACTCAACCTCAGTCCTGTGTCCTTGTGTGTACCACATTGAGCATGGAAAAACGAAAGAAGACCAAAGAACTGTCTGAGGACTTGAGAAACCAAATTGTGAGGAAGCATGAGCAATCTCAAGGCTTCAAGTCCGTCTCCAAAGACATGAATGTGCCTGTGTCTACCATGCGCAGTGTCATCAAGAAGTTTAAAGCCCATGGCATAGTGGCTAACCTCCCTAGATGTGGACGGAAAAGAAAAATTGACGATAGATTTCAACGCAAGATTGTGCGGATGATGGACAAGGAACCTCGACCAACATCCAAACAAGTTCAAGCTGCCCTGCAGTCCGAGCGTACAGCAGTGTCAACCCGTACTATCCGTCGGTGTCTGAATGAAAAGGGACTGTATGGTAGGAGACCCAGGAAGACCCCACTTCTTACCCCGAGACATAAAAAGCCAGGCTGGAGTTTGCCAATACTTACCTAGGAAAGCCTAAAACGGTTTGGAAGAATGTTCTCTGGTCATATGAGACAAAAGTAGACCTTTTTGGGCAAAGGCATCAACATAGAGTTTACAGGAGAAAAAAAGAGACATTCAAAGAAAAGAACACGGTCCCTACAGTCAAACATGGCGGAGGTTCCCTGATGTTTTGAGGTTGCTTTGCTACCTCTGGCACTGGACTGCTTGACCGTGTGCATGGCTTTATGAAGTCTGAAGACTACCAACAAATTTTGTAGCATAATGTAGGGCCCAGCGTGAGAAAGCTGGGTCTCCCTTAGAGGTCATGGGTCTTCCAGCAGGACAATGACCCAAAACACACTTCAAAAAGCACTAGAAAATGGTTTGAGAGAAAGCACTGGAGACTTCTAAGGTGGCCAGCAATGAGTCCAGACCTGAATCCCATAGAACACCTGTGGAGAGACCTAAAAATGGCAGTTTGGAGAAGGCACCCTTCAAATATCAGTGACCTGGAGCAGTTTGCCAAAGAAGAATGGTCTAAAATTCCAGCAGAGCATTGTAAAAAACTCATTGATGGTTACCGGAAGCGGTTGATCGCAGTTATTTTGGCTAAAGGTTGTGCAACCAAGTATTAGGCTGAGGGTGCCAATACTTTTGTCTGGCCCATTTTTTGAGTTTTGTGTGAAATGATCAATGTTTTGCTTTTTGCTTCATTCTCTTTTGTGTTTTTTCATTGAAGACAAATTAAATGAAGATAATATTACCAAAGAATTTGTGATTGCAATCATTTTCAGGAAGAAACTGAGTATTATCTGACAGAATTGCAGGGGTGTCAATACTTTTGGCCACAACTGTATACCGTCCTGCTCAACAGAGACCCATTGTTTATCCTGGGTTTTGTAATGCCAATCCAAAACTTGGGCCACCACTGAGGCACTGAAGTATGTTTTAAGTCTTGGAAGTCCCATTCCTCCCAATGACTTGTGTAAGACGAGGACATCCATTCTAAGTCTGGGCTTAAGTTTACCCCATACAAAACGGGTTAAGATCGATTGTAATATTCCAAAAAAGCTAGGGGGAGGGGTCATCGGATCAGTCTGAAAAAGGTACAAAAAGTATGGCAATATATTCATCTTGACCACATTCATCTTGCCAAACCAGGACAGACGCAACCGATTATACACAACCAAATATTTAGCAGTGCTAGATGCCAGGGGGAGATAATTGAATGGAACAAAATTTTTTAAGTTCGATGGGATCAATAACTCCAAGTACTTAATGGACTCATTTCTCCATCTGAACGGAAAATTTGCTTTCAAGAGTGAACTCACCCCGCGGGGAAGGGAAATATCCTCTGACTTTGAACAGTTAACTTTGAAATTACTGAGTAGGCTATATCTATCAAGCTCTTTCATTATAGATGGTAACAATATTATTGTCTGGGAAACATACAAAAGAAGATCATCCGCATATAATGCGGTTTTATGATGGGTCTGTCCCGCCCGAAACCCATGAATGCTGTCGTTCCCTCTGCGAGGTGTTCCATGATAATGACATCAAGGAGAGGGGATAAAGGACAACCCTGTGTGGTCCCATTCCTAATAGAAAAGGGAGAAGAAAGGGTGCAGTTAATTCAGACTATCGTTGTTGGACCAGACTAGAGTGATATAATCCTATGCAAGAATCTAGGATCTACTCCCAGACAGGTCAAGGCCTCGGACATGAAGTCCCAATGGACTCTGTAAAAGGCCTTCTCCACGTCTATTGACAGAAGACACAGAGGAGTCGACAGGGATCTGTTTTCTTCTATCAAAAGCAAGGTTCTGATAGTATTATCCCTGGTCTCTTGGCCCTTGACAAAGCCCACCTGGTAAAAGTGAACGACAGAGGGGGGGAGAAGGGGGGTGAATCTATCTGCCAGAATCTTGGCAAAGAGCTTGACATCTATGTTTAACAAGGAAATTGGTCTATATAACTCAAGGCCAAGGACAAGTCCTTCCCCGAATTCGGCAGCACACTGATATGGGCCTCTAAGGCTTGTGGTGGAAAAAATGCACCCCTCCCTAAACATTTGAAGGCCTTCTTCATCAGAGGAACTAAGTGAGTCCCAAGTTCCTTATAAAAAGCTGGGGTGAAACCACCAGGCCCTGGGCATTTGTTGAGTGAAGCTGTCTTAATGGCCCCGCTCAGTTCCTCCTCGGATATATCGGCTTCCAGGAACTCAATCATAGCATCATTTAGTGAAGGAATTGGATGTTCAGAGATATATTCTCTAATTTTAGCAACTAATTCATCCGGAGGAAGATGTGAGTATGAATTTCTCCAGGACTGTGAGTGACTCCCCCCCTCCCCGGCCTCTGATGTAGGAGATGTAAGACTTATTCATTCTAGGATGAAGTAATGAAGTAGATGAGACAGAGGACGACCGTATTTGTCAGAGGACTCATAAAAGAAGCGTCTAGTGAGTTCCTGTTGTCTCCGGTATTTCATATCTAACAGAGTCTTGAGGTTCTGTGTCTTTAGAGAAAGAGCAGTGAGGGTTGAGCAACCTAGGGTTTGCTTATGTCTCACTTCCAGAGAGTGTATTTGGTTAAATAAGGAATCCACATCCTCTGACCTCTCCTTTTTGAGCCTGTAGCCATGTTTAATAAAAACAGTGAAGGATGTGAAGGTCCGGCGCACGGATTCCAATTCTACAAGATTCTTTTATTAAAGTTCTCAAAACATCTTAAAAGAAAGCATCATAGTTAGGCTCGCAGGCCTAACTTATAAAGGTTGTTTTTAACCGAAACGCGTCTGACATGGCCTGTGAGCCTAACTATGATGTTTTCTTTTAAGATGTTTTGAGCACTTTAATAAAAGAATCTTGTAGAATTGGAATCAGTGCGCCGGACCTTCACATCCTTCTCTGTTTTTTTTTAAACACGGCTCCAGGCTCAAAAAGGAGAGGTCAGAGGATGTAGATTTAGTGTGCCGGACCTTCACTGATGTCTATGGACTAGATGGATGCCAGCCATCACTGTCCACCTGTGTCGGATCTCCTGAGGCGTGAAGTGAGCTTTCCCCTGCCCCTCTCCTGATTTCTTGTTTAATAAAAACACCTCCCAGTACGCATTTCAATGCCTCCCACTGAACCGGACAAGGAGTCGGATCGGCCCTGTGAACCTGGACAAACGACTCAATAGAGTCTCTCAGTTAAGAGACACATAGCGCATCGTTTAATAGGGTACCATTCAGCTTCCAAGTCCACGGTCTGTGAGAGATATCGATAAGCACCAGAGAGAGAAAAATCAGAGCATGGTCTGATAAGACAATGTCCCCGATGGCAGCTACCGGATGCCAGGAGAGGACATTAAGATGCAGCAGAAAGATATCCAGCTGTAGGAATTATGGACATTTGAGAAATAAGAAAAACGCCGACCTGTGGGTTTAAGAATCCGACACACATCCACCAAGTGAAGAGCATTAAGGAGTCTCTTCAAAGAGCGAATGTCCCTAAAGCGAAACAAACTCTGACCGTAGGTAGAATCAATAGATGGGTCTAAAGTAAAATTAAACTCCCGCCCAATAATAACTGTCATCTCTGCAAAATCAGTGAGGAGCGTCAAGATTGATCTGCATACTTTTATTTGGTTAATATTTGGGAGGCACCAGTTGACTATTGTGAAAACTGAACCCGCAATTTAAATTTTGAGGAAGATATATCTACCCCTGTCATCAATGTGTGAATCTATCAGGGAATGAGCAAAATGTCTGTGGATTGCCACTGAAACCCCTCTAGACCTGGAGTCTGGGTTGGCACCATGCAGCCATGTGGAATAGTGTCTGTTCCTGAGAACCGTAACATGGCCAGTCTTAAAATGGGTCTCCTGTAATAAAACAATTTGACACCCCCTACTGTGCATGGACGACATGAGCTGTGCCCTCTTTTGAGGGGTATTAAAATCCTGTACGTTGAGGGAGATAATCTGTAAAGAGGCCATGCCCAGAGAGAAGTGTGGGAAAATTTGAGGGAAAAAGGAGCCGAGGAAGGGAGGGTGGAAAAGGAGAATTAGGTAGAAGTACACAAAAATAATAAGGCTGCCTTCACATTTGCGTTTGTGTCTGCATGCTGATGGCATGCAGACACAAACGCAGTGAAAAGCAGGGTCAAATGATGTGTCTGCAGCGGAGAATGTCCGCCTGCGGACACATCACTATGGAGCCCGGGCAGCCAATCAGCGGTGTCCGGGGGCGGGCCGGAGGCGGAGATCAGCGGCGGAGATCTCTTCCTCCCGGCCGCCGGTAAGCTCCGGGACGTGTCGGTGTCTGATTTGACAGCTGTTTGAATCTCCCGCGCCGACACCGAGAGGAGATGTCGGCGCGGCAAGATTCAAACAGCTGTCACATCAGCTGTTTAACCCCACCGACACCGCTAGAAGATTAACGGCGGCGGGGAGGAGGAGATCATCAGATGCTCAGCTGATCTCCCGGTGGCCGTCGGTGATCTCCTGTGACATCACCGGCGGCCACCGGGAGAGATTTCAATGGGTCCGCAGCGTTCTCCTGCGCTGTGAAGCGCAGAACACTACGGACCCATTGACGCCAATGCATTCTTTTGTGCGCTTGGGGACGCTTGCTGATTTTCCAAGGTCCCCGAGCGCACATAAAATGCAACATGCTGCGTCTCGGGTGCGGACGGCCGACCCTGGAGGGAGCAGATATCTTCCGCATCCGCACCCGAACGCAGCAAACGCAGGCACTATGCGTTCCTATGTTAAACATAAGAACGCATGTGCGCATGCGCTTGACTGCGAATGGGAAACCAGCATACGCTGCGTTCCCATACGCAAATGTGAAGGCAGCCTAAGAAGAAACAGAAGAAGGAAAGAAGATTAGAAAAAGAAAAGTTCAAGAAAACAATGAGATAGGAGGCTACGATCTAGAATACACCCCAGCAGGATAATTATGTACAAAAGAGCGTGGGAGCCGTTCTCGAGCTTAACTGTAGCTGGATCTGGGGGGTGCTGATTGCCTGCAGCGTGTAGACCCCACGAGTGGTGTCCTTTCCAGCCCCCCCCTGATCCTTCCAGACTAAGATAGATATAAACAAATGACACCAGAATCAACCTTTTGACCCATCATAAAACAGTTAGACCTGAGTCTGAACCAACAAGAGAAGCATATTACAAACATTTAACCAAACTTAAATGTGCAAATTCAGTGTGATAACATGTTGAACAGAGTTAGTACCGCACACAAGCAATAATGAACCCAATTACTGAGTAAAACTGGAAGACCCGAGGAGCCACCCATGGGGTACGGACCAAAAAGATATGGCATAAAGAGAGCACAGAAAAACAAAACAATTCTCCCGTCTCCACCTAAGGGGCAACCCCATTACGGTTATCTGCATGCCTAGAGGTTTCCTTCCTCCGTCTATTGTGGCACTAAGCAGAGTCCTTATGGAGAAGTCCCACATCTCCCGGGAAACCAGGCCACAGAGAGAGATTAAGTATAACGGGCGACAGCCACAAGGTATCCATGAAAGCAGGGACGTCTTTCGGTGGGACACTGTATAGAAGGACCCCTCATGGTGGACCTCTAACTTAAATGGGAATCCCCTGGAATATAGCATGCCTTTCTGTTGCAGGGAGTCCAAAAGTGTCCTCAGAGCCCTCTGCTTCTGTAGAGTGCGCCTAAATAGGTCGGCCAGGATCTGAACCAGGGTTCCCCGAAAAAGAACAGAGTCTAAATTGCGGGTCTTAGACATAATTTCCTCTTTGATCTTATAAATGTGCACTCTGCATATCACATCCTGTGGATTAGAGGAATCAGGGGGCCTGAGTCCAAGAGCCCTATGAGCCTTATCCAGTTCCAGTTCAGAGTCCAATGGAGCTTTCAGGATAAAATTGAAAAGACTGCATAATGCCACATCTAGGTGCAACAGACTCTGGGAGGCCTCTGACCTGGATATTGTTGTGCCTCCCTCTATTTACTTGGTCATCCAAGAGATCCAGGACATATTCTAGCTGATTGGAATGAGTAGATAACAATCTCTTGTGGTCGAGTAGTTGCTTTTAGAGGGAAGCAGTATTAGACTCAGTGGAAGACACCCGGTCTGAAAGCACCTGTACTGTCCCTTTAAGGGCGGCTGACTCAGCCTTGAATGAGGCCTTCAACCTGGAGACGAACCCCTCTAGTTGTTCCCTAGTGGGGATGGCACGTAGACGGTCCCTCAAATATTTAAATTCCCCCATAATGTCCACTCCCTGTTCAGGATTAGTCAGAGAAGCTCCGGTCCCAGGGTTTCAGAGGACCCAAAGGGAGGATCCATGGGTGCCCAGGCTAACATATGGGACATCTGAGGTGTTATGGACATCTGAGGAGATATAGGCCTGCGACCCCTCTTCAATAATAAAGTCACCAGCAAGGGGGATTTTGTGAGATATTCCAAGGGAGTAGGAGGAGAGCAGGAAACTGACCTGATGTGGCTGGGCCAAAGTTAGAGCTGAAGCCCCGGTCTCCCGGCCCACCAGAGGCTGTTGCTGTGAGTCCTCGAGTGTGTGCGCTGCAGCTCCCGGGTTCCTGCCAGCCGTCCGCTCTGCACTGGGCCCTTCTGCCACCGCCAGCTCCTTTGATGGCACAGAATCCATGCTGTCTGGCACTGGGCTGGAGGATCCCGCTTGTCCGCTGTGAGGTGAGAGCCGCCCGCTTCTAAACTCCCTGGTGCCACTTCCATCCACTGCCAGTGGTGCTTCACCTCCTTCTCTTTCTGCCACAGTGCCTTCCGCCATCTTCAGCTCCATGAGGCCTTCCCTTGGGCAAGCAGAACTCCTCAAATACTGAGCAATGCCAGAGCGTCCAGGACCCGATGGGTTTGAGTAAGACAGCGATTGGCTTCTCCTCCTGTTAGCCGGCATAAAGGTCCCTGTAGTTGATCCCTGAGTTGCAGATAATCAGTCCGGAGGTGGCCTAGGAGCAGGAGCGATGCATAGAATGTCTTCACTCCTCCATGGCCAGGACATGCCCCCTTGGTGTTGCAATTTTAAAGTGTATGAATTCCTAATAATTACTTCTGGTGCCAGTAGTCCTCATTTACATGCTCCCTTACCACATATAGCTATGCTACCTCTTTACCAATTATACCGTTTTAGTGATCTAAATCTTAGGTAAGATGGTCAGTTTGTAAGGAAGACTTTTAGCAATTTTTATGTTTTAGTGATCTAAATCTTAGGTAAGATGTTCAATTTGTCAGGAAGTGTAAGTGCTATCCACACCCCCTTGAAGAAAATGCATTGTTGTGTAATGAAATGCACTGATTTAAATGTGGTTTTAAACAATGTATTGACACAAGGTGAACACACAGAGTAAGGCTGCCTTCACATTTGCGTATGGAGCCAGCGTACCAAACGCAGCCAAACGCTTGTGCACATGCGTTCCTATGTTTAACATGGGAACGCATGTGCCTGCATATGGCTGCGTTTGGCCGCATTTGCGTTCAGATGCGCATAATTTATGCGCCCTCCGACCACACTCCAGACGCAGCATGCAGCATTTTTTTGTGCGTTCGCGGCGCTTGTTCTATCCGCAAGCGCCCGCAAGCGCACAAAAAATGCATTGATCTCAATGGATCCGCAGTGTCCTCTGCATGACAGCGCAGGAGAACGCTGCGGATCTCATTGAAATCTCTCCCGGTGGCCGCCAGTGATGTCACAGGAGATCACCGACGGCCACCGGGAGATCAGCTGAGCCTCTGATGATCTCCTCCTCCCCGCCGCCGGTAATCTCCTAGCGGTGTCGGCGGGGAGAAACAGCTGATGTGACAGCTGTTTGAATCTTCCCGTGCCGACATCTCCTCCGAGAGGAGATGTCGGCGCGGGAAGATTCAAACAGCTGTCACATCAGCTGTTTAACCCCGCTTACAAGTCCCGGAGCTTACCGGCGGCCGGGAGGAGGAGGTCTCCGCCACTGATCTCCGCCTCCGGCCTGCCCCCGGACACCGCCGATTGGCTGCCCGGGCTCCATAGTGATGTGTCCGCAGGCTGACATTCTCCGCTGCGGACACATTATTAGAAAGAAAAATGACCCTGCTTTCACTGCGTTTGTGTCTGCATGCCATCAGCATGCAGACACAAACGCAAATGTGAAGCCAGCCTAAAAGAATCATAGAATGGAGTTGAAAGGACCTGTGCTTGAAGATGTTCGCCAATTTCAAATCTGGACCTAATTTGGCAATGTTTGTTCTGCACCTCGAACTCCAAAGTTTTGTAGAATAGTCAGAAATTCAGGTTTAATTGGGTAATTATTCAGATGGGTGTGTAGCTTAACTAGGACAGATGCATTAGTGCCAATGCACTAATGCTTCTGTTCTAAGTAATGCTACACACACATACAAACAGATCATCTTACCAGTCTCCCGCTGGTTGCTTGCTTCCGGTGTCAGGACTCAACATTTTTATTACCTTTTGAGCATTCTGCCCTTTTCCAAAATGGCGTCCTTTGCATAATGTGCCCTTTATCTTCCTGCCTTTATAAATCCCACCCCAGCCTCTAGTCAGTTCTAGAGTATTCTGCCTGTTTCCTGCTCCTGGTGGCTTCTCTGGTTCTCTGCCTACTCCTGCAAACCTATGTGAATCTCCTGGTTGGTACTCTGTTGCTTCCTATGTTTAAATAGATACTGAGCATGAGACTGTTCTGGACTTCTGGACTCTGGTAATTTGCTCTCATCTGTTTCTGGACTTTCTCTGACTTCTTTCCCAGGCCTCCCTGGATGATATATTGTGTTATATCAACTTGCTTAAACATCTCCATGTTTGGACTTAACATTAGAGATGAGCCACCACCCCGATGTTCAAATTCGATTCGATTTGTCGAATTTGATGTGTGTTCGTCGAATGTTCGTTGAACAACGTCGAACCCCATTGAAAACAATGGCAGGCAAACACAAACACATGCAAACACATAGAAAACACCTTCTAAGGTGTCCAAAAGGTGGCAAACTACTCAAAACACACAACAAACACATGGAAAAGTGACAAGTACATATAAAAATGTGAAAAGAAAAGAGATGGACGAGTAAAAGGAGGAGACACAGATATAGGCATGTCATGCTCCTCTAAAATCCGTTTTTACTCCAGTATTTGTAAGGCATCATGCAGACGATGAGTACTTGGAGAGTTTTACTTCAGTTTTAGTAAGCCCACATTCAGACGAGGAGTACTTGGTGAGTTTTACTTCACTATCTGTAAGGCTATGTTCAGACGAGGAGTATTTGGTGATGTTTTTCCTCACTATATGTAAGGCCACGTTCAGACGAGGAGTACTTGGTGAGTTTTACTTCACTATCTGTAAGGCCATGCTCAGACGAGGAGTATTTGGTGATGTTTTTCCTCACTATATGTAAGGCCACGTTCAGACGAGGAGTACTTAGTGAGTTTTACTTCAGTATCTGTAAGTCCACGTTCAGACGAGAAGAACTTGGTGAGTTTTACTTCAGTATCTGTAAGGCCATGTTCAGACAAGGAGTACTTGGTGAGTTTTACTTCACTATCTGTAATGCTTCGCTGAGACGAGGAGAACTTGGTGATTTTTACTTCAGTATCTGTAAGGCTACATTCAGACGAGGAGAACTTGGTGAGTTTTACTTCAGTATCTGTAAGGCCATGTTCAGACAAGGAGTACTTGGTGATTTTTACTTCAGTATCTGTAAGGCCATGTTCAGACAAGGAGTAATTGGTGAGTTTTACTTCACTATCTGTAAGGCCATGTTTAGACGAGGAGAACTTGGCGAGTGTTACTTCAGTATCTGTAAGGCCATGCTCAGACGAGGAGTATTTGGTGATGTTTTTTCTCACTATATGTAAGGCCACGTTCAGATGAGGAGAACTTGGTGAGTTTTACTTCAGTATCTGTAAGGCCATGTTCAGACAAGGTGTACTTGGTGAGTTTTACTTCAGTATCTGTAAGGCCATGCTCAGACGAGGAGAACTTGGTGAGTTTTACTTCAGTATCTGTAAGGCCTTGCGCAGGCGATGAGTATTTGGTGCGGTTTTTACTGCAGTATCTGAAAGGCCTTGTGCAGGCAATGAGTATTTTGTGTTTTTTACCTCAGCATCTGTAAGGCCTCATGCACATGCTGAGCATTGTGTCACATTTAGGGGACTTCAACCAGAGTATCCATTTTTTCCAAAAATTTGGGTCCAGACACCACTTCAGTGGCATCAATTGCCCCGCAGTTGCAAGCTTAAAATGGTTGGTGAGGTGACTTTCATGCAGCACATTCCAAAATTCACAAGCCTTTAGTCTCCCCATGTTATCTGTAATCTGTAAGATTTGTATCCAAAATCTAAGTAGAGGCCAAAAAATCTATACTTTGAATAGTTCATGTATGAACCGTCACATGGTTATGAAGCAAAAGCCGCAGTGAGAAGCTCATTGTGCTACAATGCAGCCTAGCAGGCAGGGCCAACCACCGACTAGCCCATCAAGTGCATCTGCTGCCTCTTCATCCTCTGTGACTGTGGGGACAGCAGTCACACATGCTTTTGGACGCAGATCTTCCACCTTTACCCGCAACAGCCAGTATGATTAGAAAGTCCTCAGTTCTTTTGGAAGTGAAAACACCTGCTGGTGTTGAGGGCTGTCAGACATCAAGAGCACCACCTTTGGATGAAGGCAACATAATATGTCCACCAGCACCTTCCTCACAGACCAACAGTTTGCCGGGGACACCCTACTCAACCGTGTCTCAGCACAGCAGCCACTCCTCGGTCCCTCAGATGTGGACAAGTAATAGACCATTTCCTCCTGGCCATGACGAAGCTAAGAGGTTGCATTTCAACATCTGCAAGCTGTTGGTTACAGAAATGCTTTGTCTTCGCCTGTTGTACACAGAGGATTTTTGAGACCTTGTGTCCGTCGCAGTGCCCCAGTACCAGATGCACAGTCGCCACTACTTCTCAAGAAAGCTGTGCCTGCGCTACACCGGCATGTCGCACACAAAATCACCGCTTCCTTAAGAAACTCTGTGTGTGACAGGGTGCTTTTCACCACAGACACTTGGACCAGTAAGCATGGACAGGGGCGTTACATGGCGGTGACTGTGCACTGGGTAACTATGAAGACAGCAGGAGAAAGGGCTGCTGCCCAAGTCTTGCCATCCCCACGCGTTGTGCGTCAATCCTCTGTATGTATAAGTTCCTCCACTCCTCCTGCCTCCTCAACCTTGTCTCGGTCCTCCACCTGCACCCAAAGCCTGTCTGGTAATGCCACCCACGTTCTAACTGCGCACAAGGAATCCTGCACACCTCCTTACTATGATGGCAGCAGGGCATCAGGCGGTCTTTAACTTGAAATGTCTGGGAAATATGAGTCACACAGCTGAGGATTTGTGGTCAGCTGTAGAGACCGAGTTTCATCAATGCTTGTTTCCCCTGAACCTGCAGCCAGGGAAGGTCGTGTGTGACATTGCTGCAATGCTGGGTGCAGCCCTCCGCCGGGGCAGTGTGACACACGTGCCTTGCATAGCTCACATTTTAAACCTGGTTGTCCAGGAAATTTTTGCACACTATCCGGGCCTAGATGGTGTTAAGCAGAGGACACAGTCGCTGTGTGCTCACTTCCGTTGTTCTCATCCCGTAGATCAAAGCCTTGCATCTCTACAGAAGTCGTTCGGACTGCCAGTTGACTGGCTGAAATGCGATGTGCCGACTCGATGGAATTCAACTCAACACATGTTGCAGCAACTGTGGCAGCACCGACGAGCCCTGGTGTAATAAGTCATGACGTATAACCTGGGCCTACGAGATCCAGAGGTGGGGCAAATCACATAGTTGGAGTGGTCTGAAATGAATGACCTATGCACCATTCTGTACAGTATTGAAATGTCGACAAAGATGTTTTGTGATGATGATGCCATTATCAGCATGACTATTCCTGTCATTTCCATACTGGAGCTCACTTTAAACAGTATTCAGAGTCAGGTGGTCGCACTAGAGGAGGGGGAGGAAGTGCAGGAGGAGTCGTATGCAGAGGGGCTCACAAGATCTCCAAGGTGCAGTTCACAGTTTATGAATGAGGGTCTACATTATGCTTGCTCAGACCCTTCTTTATCTGGGCCTGGATCCGACTCCAAAAGCTTCTGGGCATCAGTGCAGATAATTTCCTCGTCTTGACTCACAAAACCTTTGGAGCAGACCTCTGATTCCCAGGCTATAGTATAAGAGAAGAGCGATGGAGACTCAACCATCCGTCTTACCCCATACTCTGATGGGTGGCTGGAGACTTCGGAGCTGTGCGGAAGCAAGTGGGATTGGGGTGACACCTCTGAGGACTGGTGTATTTGTGATGTACAAGTTGAGGTGGAGGAGAGCCCACTTACTGAAGCGCTTGCTATCCATTCAAGCACCTGCTCTTTTTGTGCCTCATCGAGAATTGTTTGTATTAAAAGTGGCCTACACTACTTCTTTTTTAGTGGCGCTGCTAGTTGACCCAAAGTGAGACCTGGGCAAGGTGCAGTTAAAAACTAGAAGTAAGTGACTACACAGGCGGTGTAGTTGTTTGTATTAGAAGTGGCCCGCACTACTTCTTTTTTATTGGCACTGCTACAGTACTAGCCCAAACAAATTGCCTGGACTAGCTGCAGCCAAAAAATGCCTACTAAGACAGGTGGTGTAGCTTTCTTCACAGCAGTGCTACACTACCTGCCCTAAAGGACTCCCAGAGCTAGATGTGGCCAGATGCTGTGAAAAACGCTTGCACAGCACTGGCACATACCTGCCTGGCAAAAACTGAAATTAAAACTAGTCCCTACTTCTATGAAGTACACCTAAAAAAGGGCTGCTAGACTTCTAGTCCCTAGTCCCTAATCGCTACTCCTATGAAGCAGCCCTCAAAACGGCTGATACTCCTAAAATTCGCACACTACCTCCAGTCCCTACTCCTTAAACCTATCTATCTACCTCACTAGCTGAATCAGAACACAATTGCTTAATTTCACTCTATATCGCCCACAGCAGCAGCAGTGCCGTCTGACACAGAGCTACAGCAATGAGCAAATGGTGGTGATGGAGAAAATGGCTGTGTCTTATAGTACTAGGACATGTGACATACACAGCCAATGATGCCTGACCTTGCTTGTGTGCAAAAAATGCACTTTGCTGTGAGTATGTGTGATTGGATGACAGGCTGCACCGCCCCACTGTATCTGCAGTTTGGAGAAAAACAATGGAGATCGCTATCATATCTGCAGCACTGGTACAACTTCCCCTCCCCCCCTCCACACACTATACACAGAAAATGGATATTAGCATTCATTGACAGGGTTAGGATTAAGCTTTTGGTGATCGAAGCGTTATCGAACATAACCGCGAACTGCCGAATTTCAAGTTAATTGTTGATAAGGTAAAGAATATTAATACCGTGTTAGCCAATAGATAGAAAAATATTTTGCAATCTGAGAGTCCTCAGTGGTTGATACCTTTTAAAGGCTAACTGAAAAGATGGTAAACATAGCAAGCTTTCGGGACGCTGCGGCCCCTTCTTCAGGCTAATAATGACACAAATCCTGAAGACACATACATTTATGCATAAGCAAAAAAAAAAAAAAAAAGGGGAAAGAAGAGAAAAGAAAAAAAAAGGCAAAACAGTGTTATATGCTCTGGTGGATATGACAGGTGACGCAAAGCAGAGTCGGGTAGGGAGGGGTGGAGGAGCAGGGACAGAGAAACCAGATTTCTAAGATAAGCGGAACCAATTGTATTAGGTAGATGGTTAGTAACCCATGGAGACCTGAAAATACTTAGTATGTCAAGTATGTCAATACTTAGTGTGTCAAGAGTACTCTTGACACATCTGTGAACTCTGTCACTTAGAACTCTGCTCTCCACAACTTAACTAAGTATTTTCAGGTCTCCATGGGTTACTAACCATCTACCTAATACAATTGGTTCCGCTTATCTTAGAAATCTGGTTTCTCCGACCCTGCTCCTCCACCCCTCCCTATCCGACTCTGCTTTGCTTCACCAGTCATATCCACCAGAGCATATAACACTGTTTTGCCTTTTTTTTTTCTTTTCTCTTCTTCCCCCCTTTTTTTTTTCTCTATTGCTTATGTATAAATGTATGTGTCTTCAGAATTTGTGTCATTATCAGCCTGAAGAAGGGAACTCAGCGTCCCGAAAGCTTGCTATGTTTACCATCTTTTCAGTTAGATATTAAAAGGTATCAACCACTGAGGACTCTCAGATTGCAAGTTAATTGTTCTAATTCAACGAATGCCTCGAACACCACCCAAAACAGCTCGAATTTGAGATTGGCGAACAAATCGAATCGAACACCACTCATCTCTACTTAACATAGACTTTGTTACTGCATCTTTAAGAGCAAACTGTGCTTTAACGACTAATCCACTGATTGCATTTACCTATGAGGTTTTAAACAGATTTTTTGTTAAGTTTTCATTCAGTTTCTACACTGTGTTGATGGACTTTTAGTTTTCCTCTGCACTTTGTTTTGAATCGCTGTATGTTATAATATAGACTTTTTCACCTATAAACTGTGTTCTGCTGTGTCTTTACACCACTCAGAAAAGACTCCTGAGTTATCTATTATATAAAACCCGAAGGCCACTTCCTGAAAAGGCGAAGGCCACTTCCGTGATGGCCTTCGCCCAGGGGCTGGTGACGTCAGCCAGTGCAGGGCCCCCCTGCTACAGGCACCGGCACACGGAACGTTCCGATCTCGGAAGTTCCGTGCGCCCTCCAGCCACTCCCCTCCACCCTTTGCCCTCCAGCCAGTAGCTACACACCGGGGGGGGGGCCCGTGCTCCCTGCCGTGAGCCTGGAGAGGAGGGAGGGCGGGACTTCCTCTCCTGCAGCTCTGCCCGCCCCTCCTCTCCTGCTACAGTACAGCTGATTCCCGGCCCGTGGTGAGTCTGCCCTGCCGGCTCCAGCAGCCTCTGCCCTCCAGCCTCCTCTGCCCTGGCCTCTGCCCTCCAGCCTCCTCTGCCCTGCCCTCTGCCCTCCAGCCTCCTCTGCCCTGGCCTCTGCCCTCCAGCCTCCTCTGTCCTCCCCTCTGCCCTGGCCTCTGCCCTGCCCTCTGCCCTCCAGCCTCCTCTGCCCTGGCCTCTGCCCTCCAGCCTCCTCTGCCCTGGCCTCTGCCCTCCAGCCTCCTCTGCCCTCCCCTCTGCCCTCCAGCCTCCTCTGCCCTCCAGCCTCCTCTGCCCTGGCCTCTGCCCTCCAGCCTCCTCTGCCCTGGCCTCTGCCCTCCAGCCTCCTCTGCCCTGCCCTCTGCCCTGGCCTCTGCCCTCCAGCCTCCTCTGCCCTCCCCTCTGCCCTGGCCTCTGCCCTGCCCTCTGCCCTCCAGCCTCCTCTGCCCTGCCCTCTGCCCTCCAGCCTCCTCTGCCCTGGCCTCTGCCCTCCAGCCTCCTCTGCCCTCCCCTCTGCCCTCCAGCCTCCTCTGCCCTCCAGCCTCCTCTGCCCTGGCCTCTGCCCTCCAGCCTCCTCTGCCCTGGCCTCTGCCCTCCAGCCTCCTCTGCCCTGGCCTCTGCCCTCCAGCCTCCTCTGCCCTGGCCTCTGCCTTCCAGCCTCCTCTGCCCTCCAGCCTCCTCTGCCCTGGCCTCTGCCCTCCAGCCTCCTCTGCCCTGGCCTCTGCCCTGGCCTCTGCCCTGCAGCCTCCTCTGCCCTGGCCTCTGCCCTCCAGCCTCCTCTGCCCTGCCCTCTGCCCTCCAGCCTCCTCTGCCCTGCCCTCTGCCCTCCAGCCTCCTCTGCCCTGCCCTCTGCCCTCCAGCCTCCTCTGCCCTGCCCTCTGCCCTCCAGCCTCCTCTGCCCTGGCCTCTGCCCTCCAGCCTCCTCTCCCAGTCCTCTGCCCTCCTGCCTCCGCTCTCCTCTCCCAGTCCTCTGCCCTCCAGCCTCCACTCGCTTCTCCCTGTCCTCTGCCCTCCAGCCTCCGCTCTACTCTCCCTGTCCTCTGCCCTCCAGCCTCCGCCCTCCTCTGCCCTCCAGCCTCCGCTCTCCTCTCCCTGTCCTCTGCCCTCCAGCCTCCACTCTCCTCTCCCTGTCCTCTGCCCTCCAGCCTCCACTCTCCTCTCCCTGTCCTCTGCCCTCCAGCCTCCACCCTCCACTCTGCTCTCCCTGTCCTCTGCCCTCCAGCCTCCGCTCCCCTCTCCCTGTCCTCTGCCTTCCAGCCTTCACTCTCCTCTCCCTGTCCTCTGCCCTCCAGCCTCCGCTCTCCTCTCCCTGTCCTCTGCCCTCCAGCCTCCTCTCTCCTCTTCCTGTCCTCTGCCCTCCAGCCTCCGCTCTCCTCTCCCTGTCCTCTGCCTTCCAGCCTCCACTCGCTTCTCCCTGTCCTCTGCCCTCCAGCCTCCGCTCTCCTCTCCCTGTCCTCTGCCCTCCAGCCTCTGCTCTCCTCTCCCTGTCCTCTGCCCTCCAGCCTCCTCTCTCCTCTTCCTGTCCTCTGCCCTCCAGCCTCCGCTCTCCTCTCCCTGTCCTCTGCCCTCCAGCCTCCGCTCTCCTCTCCCTGTCCTTTGCCCTCCAGCCTCCGCCCTCCAGCATCCCCCTCCTCTGCCCTCCAGCCTCTGCTCTCCTCTCCCTGTCCTCTGCCCGCCAGCCTCCGCTCTCCTCTCCCTGTCCTCCAGCCTCCTCTCTCCTCTTCCTGTCCTCTGCCCTCCACCCTCCGCTCTCCTCTCCCTGTCCTCTGCCCTCCAGCCTCCACTCGCTTCTCCCTGTCCTCTGCCCTCCAGCCTCCGCTCTCCTCTCCCTGTCCTCTGCCCTCCAGCCTCTGCTCTCCTCTCCCTTTCCTCTGCCCTCCAGCCTCCTCTCTCCTCTTCCTGTCCTCTGCCCTCCAGCCTCCGCTCTCCTCTCCCTGTCCTCTGCCCTCCAGCCTCCACCCTCCGCTCTTCTCTGCCCTCCAGCCTCCGCTCTCCTCTCCCTGTCCTCTGCCCTCCAGCCTCTGCTCTCCTCTGCCCTACAGCCTCTGCTCTCCTCTCCCTGTCCTCTGCCCTCCAGCCTCCGCTCTCCTCTCCCTGTCCTCTGCCCTCCAGCTTCTGCTCTCCTCTCCCTCTCCTCTACCCTCCACCTTCCGCTCTCCTCTCCCTCTCCTCCGCCCTCCAGCCTCCACTCGCTTCTCCCTGTCCTCTGCCCTCCAGCCTCCGCTCTCCTCTCCCTGTCCTCTGCCCTCCAGCTTCTGCTCTCCTCTCCCTCTCCTCTACCCTCCACCTTCCGCTCTCCTCTCCCTCTCCTCCGCCCTCCAGCCTCCACTCGCTTCTCCCTGTCCTCTGCCCTCCAGCCTCCGCTCTACTCTCCCTGTCCTCTGCCCTCCAGCCTCCGCTCTCCTCTCCCTGTCCTCTGCCCTCCAGCCTCAGCTCTCCTCACCCCTCCATATGCAATGTACAGTATGTGTGTATATGTGTGTATGTACGCACTTCCGTCACTTTGTCCACACTTCCCTCAACTTTGTACACACACATACACACACACACACTCCGCTATACTTACCACCGGCCCTGCGTCCGCTGCCTGGATCCTCAGTCGACATGTCGCTGCCCCCAAACTACTGGATCCAATATAGCGTCCAAGATGTCTCGCAACACTACCCGGACAACATATTGGATCCAGTAGTCCGGGGGCGGCGACATGTCGACTCAGGATCCAGGCGGCGGGGAAGACGCAGGGTCGGTGGTAAGTATAGCGGAGTGTATGTGTGTGCTTACCACTCTGCCCACAGCGCTGCGCTGACCACTCTGCCCACGGCGCTGCGCTGACCACTCTGCCCACGGTGCTGCGCTGACCACTCTGCCCACGGTGCTGCACTGACCACTCTGCCCACGCCGCTGCGCTGACCACTCTGCCCACGCCGCTGCGCTGACCACTCTGCCCACGCCGCTGCGCTGACCAATCTCACCGCACTCACTGCTAACCACTGAGCCACCCCACTCACTGCTAACCACTGAGCCACTGCACTCACTGCTAACCACTGAGCCACTGCACTCACTGCTAACCACTGAGCCACTGCACTCACTGCTAACCACTGAGCCACTGCACTCACTGCTACCCACTGAGCTACCGCACTCACTGCTAACCACTGAGCCACCGCACTCACTGCTAACCACTGCGCCACTGCACTCACTGCTAACCACTGCGCCACCGCACTCACTGCTAACCACTGAGCCACCGCACTCACTGCTAACCACTGAGCCAGCGCACTCACTGCTAACCACTGAGCCACCGCATGCAGTACTAACCACTGAGCCACCGCGCAGTGCTAACCACTCAGCCACCGCGCAGTGCTACCCACTGAGCCACCGCGCAGTGCTAACCACTGAGCCACCTCTATACACACAATTAATTTCACCGCACTCCCCTAACTATTACTAAATAAACTATATATGGATTCTAGACTACCCGATTCTTTAGAATCGGGCTGCCATCTAGTCTATTATAATTATTACATCCAGGTCTACTCTCCCGTGCTTCCTCTCACTCACGGTCACATCTCTCGTGGTCGCCTGTTCTACCCAATGATCACCCTCACTGTTAAAACGTTTTTCTAATATCTAATCTGTGTCTCCTCCCCTTAAGTTTCATCCCATTGCTTTTACTCTTACCTTATACAAATGAGTATAAAGCTGATACTTTTACAGTGTGACAGTCCTTATATTTATAGACAGCTATAGTGTCTTCTCTCAGGCTTCTTTTTTGCAAGCTAAATATTCTCAATCTTGTAACTGTTCCTCATAAGACATGGTTTGCAGACCCGTCACCATTCTAGTTGCTCTTCTTTGAACTTGCTCCACTTTGTTGATATCTTTTTTAAAATGTTGTGCCCAGAACTGAACTCATTATCCAAGTGAGGTCTGACCAAAGAGGAGTAGAGAGCGATGACTCCACGTGATCAAGACTGGATGCTTCACTTAATACATCCCAGAATTGTGTTTGCCTTTTTTGCTACTGTATCACATTGTTTACTCATGTTCAGTCTGTGATCTATTAGTCTACCGAAGTCTTTTTCACCTAGTGCTGTTGCTTAAGCCCTATTCTTTTCATTCTGTATATGCTTCTTTCATTTTCCTTCCCCAGATATAGGATGTTGCATTTATAACTGTTAAAAAAAATTCTGCTGTCCACTGCTCCAGTTTGTTTAGAACTTTTAAATCAGCTTTCTCTTTTCTCTTTTATTTACTATCCCTCCCACTTTTGTATCTTCAGCAAATATACCGTATATACTCGTGTATAAGCCGAGTTTTTCAGCCCAAAAATTGGGCTGAAAAGTCCCCCCCTCGGCTTATACACGGGTCATACGGTATGCTGTGGGGGGGGGCTGTGACCGGGGGCTGGAGGAGGCAGGAGGGGGCCGCGGTGACCGCAGGCGGTCACGTGGGGCCGCCTCATTAGTGCAATGAATATGCACGGCATCCCCCCGTCCATCAGCGGCGGGGGGATGCCGTGCATATTGCACTACACAGCCCCCCTCCTTAATATGCGTCCCCCAGTAGTAATAAACAGCCCCCCCCCTCCTTATCACGTCCCCCCCAGGCTGCGGCAGCTGTGAAAATAACAAACAGTTTATACATCACCTTCCGACGCAGCTCTCCGCTCCTCCAGTCCTCTGCCCTCCGCTCGCCAGCTTCTTCTTCCGGTGTCATGTGACCGGGCGCAGGAGATGACGTCATTTCCTGCGCGCGGTCACAGAAGTCGGCACATCAAGGAAGAAGAAGCCGGCGAGCGGAGGGCAGAGGACCAGAGGAGAGGAGAGCTGCGTTGGAAGGTGATGTATAAACTGTTTGTTATTTTCACAGCTGCCGCAGCCTGGGGGGGACGTGATAAGGAGGGGGGGGCTGTTTATTACTACTGGGGCTGCTGGATACTACACTGGGGCTGCAATACCACTGGGGCTGCTGTATATAGGGGCTGCAATACCACTGGGGCTGCAATACCACTGGGGCTGCTGTATATAGGGGCTGCAATACCACTGGGGCTGCAATACCACTGGGGCTGCTGTATATAGGGGCTGCAATACCACTGGGGCTGCAATACCACTGGGGCTGCTGTATATAGGGGCTGCTGTATACACCACTGGGGCTGCAATACCACTGGGGCTGCTGTATACAGGGGCTGCAATACCACTGGGGCTGCAATACCACTGGGGCTGCTGTATATAGGGGCTGCTGTATACACCACTGGGGCTGCAATACCACTGGGGCTCCTGTATACAGGGGCTGCAATACCACTGGGGCTGCAATACCACTGGGGCTGCTGTATATAGGGGCTGCTGTATACACCACTGGGGCTGCAATACCACTGGGGCTGCTGTATACAGGGGCTGCAATACCACTGGGGCTGCAATACCACTGGGGCTGCTGTATATAGGGGCTGCTGTATACACCACTGGGGCTGCAATACCACTGGGGCTGCTGCATATAGGGGCTGCAATACCACTGGGGCTGCAATACCACTGGGGCTGCTGTATATAGGGGCTGCAATACCACTGGGGCTGCAATACCACTGGGGCTGCTGTATATAGGGGCTGCAATACCACTGGGGCTGCAATACCACTGGGGCTGCTGTATATAGGGGCTGCTGTATACACCACTGGGGCTGCAATACCACTGGGGCTATTGTATATAGGGGCTGCAATACCACTGGGGCTGCTGTATATACCACTGGGGGCTGCTGTATATCATACTGCTGGGGCCTGTATACCACTGCTGGGGGCTGTATACCTGTGCTGGGGTCCACCCTCGGCTTATACGCGAGTCAATAGATTTTCCCAGGTTTTGGGGGCAAAGTAGGGGTGTCGGCTTATACACGGGTCGGCTTATACACGAGTATATACGGTAATTAGCTTCCCCTCAATTCCTTCATCTAAATTATTGATAAAAATGATGATTAACAACACAGGGGTCAGGGCAGAGCCTTGTGGTACTCAACTTGAGACATTCTTCCAACTAGATGTGCAGCCATGTATGATCATGCTTTGGGTCTAATCACTAAGCCAGTTATGAATCCCTCTAACAATTGCCTTATCCATTCCATTCCTGGTCATTTTTTTCAATAAGGATTGTATGAGATAATTTGTCAAATGCTCTGCTGAAGTCAAGACATACTATATCTACTTCCTTTTCCTGATCCATCCAGTCAGTGATTCTGTCATAGAAGGAAATTAAGTTAGTCTAATGTTACTGATTTGTTACAAAACCATGCTGGCTCTGGTTGATAACTTCATTCTCATCCAAGTACTTGCATGGATGTTTTCTTCAAGCATCAGATTCACAGGCCTATAGTTTACTTGGTTCACCTTCTTCCCCTTTTTAAAGATAGGGCCAACATTTACTCTTCTCCAGACGTCTGTGACTTCTGTTCTCCAAGACTTTTCAAAGGTTATGGAAAGTGGTTCAAATATTTCCTCTGCTATCTCCTTTAGTACCCTCTAGTGTTATTCATCTGGACCTGGAGACCTGAGTTCATTTATTAGTAGAGGTAAGTATTCCCTCACTATCTCACTGTTTATAGATATCTGGATTCTTTTATTCCTTTAATAGTACAGATTAAATATGATACTAATGTAATCAAAACTGTGACCAACTGCAACTGAAACCCCACCTACTTGCAGCTAATTGCATTGACGAGTGGGAATTTTATGAGCTCATTAGGAAGTTTCATCCAGTGCCATGTTCGGTTTCTCTGTGTAATGGGCTATAGTCCTTTCCTTTTCCTATTTCTGATTATTATCTTTTCTTTTTTGGGCCTTATCCTTTTTAGGTGTTTTCCATTGTCCTGTTTTGCTTTGTCCTATCAAAATCTGCATGTTAGTATATATGTTCTCCCTTCACTGCATTTCCTTGCTGCTACATTTTTATGTGGGCCAGTTATTTGCTAAATTAGAAACATTTCAGTCCTTAGGATATTTGGTTTTGGCATTGGGATGTTTGATGGACCACGTTAAGGTGCAGGCTGTCCTTGATTGGGTTCAACCAAATAACCAGAAATCTTTTCAGATGTAGCACCTGCTGTGGAAGCTATGCATAAAGTGTCACACACATTCACCTTTACAGATATGGACTATTTTGCTGCACTGAAGAGAACTACAATTCCCAATGTGCCTTGCTCATCTCAGTAATCTGAAGAAGGTGGAACAGCAACATAGAACAGGCTGAATTATCTGAGTCTGGTGAAGAAGAAAGGAGTGAATTATACTGAGGTGCGTAAGGGAATTCATCCATCTTGGAAGAGTGATAAGCCTGTGCTGATTCCTGAAGCTGCTGCTCTGTGTGAAGAGAGACTGACTCCTAAAGTTAACAGGACAAAATAGGAGCTGCCCCCTCCTCTGGGTTTCCCACTTTAGAAGAAGGATTTTGCTTGCTGTTTCTAAGCTTTCCTATCCTTTCCAAATAATTGGACCCTGAAACTCCAGTCTGGAACTCTGGGAAAGCAAAAAATCTGCTGCAGAAAGGAGTGAGTAGCTACTGCTGGGACTTTTAGTTCTTTTTCTTGTTTTCTGGAGATGTATGCCGGAAGTTATCTATAAGGGTGCGTGGCTTGGACTTGTAGCTCTATTGTTTGAGAAATATGCTGAAGCCAGTTACCAGGTTGTGCTAAAGAGACTTTTGATTGCACTTAGTAGGAATTTATATAGGACCCAGCCCTGGAAGGAATATTTTTTTCATTACCTTAAATGCATCATCGTTTACAGCAAGTGCGACAACATCCGCGGAAACTGGGGCTCCAATTTGGGACTGCGTCATCTGCAAAGCTGCAGCCATTTTTAGGTTAAAGTGATCCTAAACCCACAAACTTACCTTCCCCCGCATCTTTAGACCTGTCCCTGCACCCCCTCTTATCATTTCTAGCCATCCCTTTTGCAGAAAATCGCTTTTGTAAAGTAGAAAAAAAGTTACATTTACTTTGTCCTGTGTGAGTTCTCTCTTTCTGAGGAAGTCGCAAATAAAGGTCTCTGTACTGTCCCCTCATATATTTATACATTATTATAAGATCACCCCTAAGCTTTTGTTTTTCCAAACTAAATAACTCCAAGTGTAATAACCTGCCTTGGTATGGCAGACCCTTCAGTCCTCTAACAACTTGTCTTGGTATTGCAGACCCCTCAGTCCTCTAATAACCTGCCTTGGTATTGCAGACCACTCAGTCCTCTAATAACTTGTTTTGGTATTACAGACCCCTCAGTCCTCTAATAACCTGTCTTGGTATTGCAGACCCCCCAGTCCTCTAATAACCTGTCTTGGTATTGCAGACCCCTCAGTCCTCCAATAACCTGTCTTGGTATTGCAGACCCCTCAGTCCTCTAATAACTTGTCTTGGTATTACAGACCCCTCAATCCTCTAATAACTTGTCTTGGTATTGCAGACCCCTCAGTCCTCTAATAACCTGCCTTGGTATTGCAGACCACTCAGTCCTCTAATAACTTGTCTTGGTATTGCAGACCCCTCAGTCCTCTAATAACCTGTCTTGGTATTGCAGACCCCTCAGTCCTCTAATAACCTGTCTTGGTATTACAGACCCCTCAGTCCTCTAATAACTTGTCTTGGTATTGCAGACCCCCCAGTCCTCTAATAACCTGTCTTGGTATTGCAGACCCCTCAGTCCTCCAATAACCTGTCTTGGTATTGCAGACCCCTCAGTCCTCTAATAACTTGTCTTGGTATTACAGACCCCTCAATCCTCTAATAACTTGTCTTGGTATTGCAGACCCCTCAGTCCTCTAATAACCTGTCTTGGTATTGCAGACCCCTCAGTCCTCTAATAACCTTGGTCACTCTTCTCTGGACCCGCTCTAGTTCAGCTATGTCTTTCTTATACACCGGAGACCAGAATTGTACACAGTATTCTAAGTGTGGTTGCACTAGTGACTTGTATAGAGGTAAAGTTATGTTCTCCTCATGAGCATCTATGCCTCTTTTAATGCATCCCATTATTTTATTTGCCTTTGCAGCAGCTGCCTGACACTGGCCACTAAATGTGAGTTTGTCATCTACCCATACACCTAGGTCTTTTTCAGTGTTAGTTTTGCCCAGTGTTTTACAGTTAAGCACATAATTATGCATCTTATTTCCTCTGCCCAAGTGCATGACCTTACATTTATTCACATTAAAGCTCACTTGCTATTTATCAGTCCCTTTAAGAAAAGCAAAATTAAGACTCTGGAATGACCTAGTCAAAGACTTGACCTTTATCCGATTGAGATGTTGTGGCATTACTTTAAAAAGGCCATTCATGCTCTGAAACCTTCTAATGTGGCTGATTTAGAACAATTCTGCAAACATGAGGGTGCCAAAATTTCTCCAGAGCATTGTAAAAGATGTATTGCCACTTAGTGCAAATGCTTGATTGCAGTTATTGCTGCTAAGGGCGTCCCAATTCCGTTATTAGGTTTAGAGGGCAATCAGTTTTTCACACAGGGCACTTTAGGTTTGGATTTCTCTTTCTCCTAATAATAAAGACCTTTAAAAACTTCATTTTGTGGTTACTTGTGTTATTTTTGTCTAATATTTAAATGTATTTGGTGATCTGAAACATTTAAGTTACAGACATGTAAAAGATTCTGGACTCTCTTGGCATCACTTACCAATAGATCCGCTGCACACCACGCTATATCTTTAAAGGAAATGCCAGAATGGCTGTGTGAATTTATTGCATTATATAACAGGAGTCAAGGAAATAATTAGAAAGCTTATTTCAAGCTGTCCCTGATCTAACGAATAAATGTGAAAGCATTGGTTGATATCATAGCCATGAAATCATAAGCCCAGTAACTGTTTACAGAGTTCTTTCACTATACTGGGTCCTAATCTCACCCTCATGTCTGCAACCTGGAAGTGTGAATGGGAAAATGCCCTGTGCAGTTAAAATCATGATCTTAAAGTGAATGTCTCAAGACTATATGTAAAACCCTGCCTTTAAAGGGAGTGTCTAACACCTGTGTGAATGTTCTCACATTAGTCACTGGGCGGGGTGCTGCTCCAAATATAAATAACTATATATATTACAGTATGGGCGTACACCGCTTATTGTGGGTGCAAGCTTCAAAAATTACATGTAAACACTTACCAATAGATCCGCTGCACACCACGCTATATCTTTAAAGGAAATGCCAGAATGGCTGTGTGAATTTATTGCATTATATAATAGGAGTCAAGGAAATAATTAGAAAGCTTATTTCAAGCTGGCCCTGATCTAACGAATAAATGTGAAAGCATTGGTTGATATCATAGCCATGAAATCATAAGCCCAGTAACTGTTTACAGAGTTCTTTCACTATACTGGGTCCTAATCTCACCCTCATGTCTGCAACCTGGAAGTGTGAATGGGAAAATGCCCTGTGCAGTTAAAATCATGATCTTAAAGGGAATGTCTCAAGACTATACAGGCTCGGACTGGGCCACCGGTTTACGGTTAAAAGTCATGGTGGGCCCCCAGGCATTGTGGCCCCGCCCCCTAGCCCCGCCCCCTAGCCCCGCCCCCTAACGGGCCCAACGGGTCCCCCTGGAGCAGCGGTGAATGTCTGGCCGCTAAGCATGCCCGCAGTCAGGGCCTCATTACCCTGACAGTTGTCACTTGTCAGGGGTCCGGCGGTGATGGAAGGAGAGGGGGGCCCGGACGAGAGGTGAGCGGGCGGGCTAAAATCTTCTCCAGGCCCCGCCCCCTCACATCTTCTAAGGGCAGGGCGGGTATCAGCACCCGCTCCGCCCCCCATCCGGGCTGTCACACTTCCTGTGGAACGCATAGCAGAGGAATCCCCCCTCCACCACTTCACTTCCTCTTCCTTTTGCGGTCCACAGTGTGGAACACATAGAAGAGGAGGAAAATGCCAGACAGCAGGTGAGTATGGCAGGGGTCTGGGGGGTTCCTGTTGTCAACACCCGGGGCCCTGGTCTGGCAGGTAGGCCCCCTGTAAACCTTGCAGGGGCCCCGGAGCGCTGCTCCCCCCCTCCCTCTCTCCCTCCCAACCTGAGCGACAGCAGCAGGTCTCTACTTCCTGCACCGTGATAGTGCAGGAGAAAGAGATCTGCTGCTGCTCACTACAGTCAGACGCTACAATCAGCGTCTGCCAGCTGTCTCAAGTTAAGAGGGAGAGAGGGGGGAGGGGGGAGAAACAGTACTCAGGGGCCCCCTGCAAGGGAAAAACTACACAGGGATCACAGAGGGGGCCCCCATGCCAGGGGCAAATTACAGTGGGGGCCCGCCTGCCAGGGCAAATTACAGAGGGGGCCCCCATGCCAGGGGCAAATTACAGAGGGGGCCCCCATGCCAGGGGCAAATTACAGAGGGGGCCCCCCATGCCAGGGGCAAATTACAGAGGGGGCCCCCATGCCAGGGGCAAATTACAGTGGGGGCCCCCCTGCCTGGGGCAAATTACAGAGGGGGCCCCCCATGCCAGGGGCAAATTACAGAGGGGGCCCCCCATGCCAGGGGCAAATTACAGAGGGGGCCCCCCATGCCAGGGGCAAATTACAGAGGGGGCCTCCCATGCCAGGGGCAAATTACAGAGGGGGCCCCCATGCCAGGGGCAAATTACAGAGGGGGCCCCCCATGCCAGGGGCAAATTACAGAGGGGGCCCCCATGCCAGGGGCAAATTACAGAGGGGGCCCCCCATGCCAGGGGCAAATTACAGAGGGGGCCCCCCTGCCAGGGGAAATGTACACAGCGTGCAGTTGGTAGACAGCACAGGGGGAGACAGGTACAGGGGGAGAAATGGGTGCAAAGGAGAGACACAACACACAGGGGGGAAATGGGTGCAGGGGAGAGACAATGCACAGGGGGAAAAAGCCAGGTGCAGGGCAAAGACACAGGCGAGGGGAGAGAGAGGAGAACGGAGGGGGAAGGAAGAGGAGTGACGGAGGGGAGGAGAGAGTGAAGGACGGGGAGAGAGAGAGTGAGGAGGGGAGAGGAGAGTGAACGGAGGGGGAGAGAGAGAGTGACCGGAGGGGGAGAGAGGAGTGAACGGAGGGGGAGAGAGAGAGTGACGGAGGGGGAGAGAGAGTGACCGGAGGGGGAGAGAGAGTGACCGGAGAGGGGGAGAGAGAGGTGACTGGAGGGGGAGAGAGTGACCAGAGGGGGAGAGAGAGTGAGGAGGGAGAGAGAGTGACCAGAGGGGGAGAGAGAGTGACCGGAGGGGGAGGAGAGAGAGAGAGTGACCGAGGGGGAGGGGGAGAGAGTGACCGGAGGGGGAGGGGAGAGAGAGAGAACGGAGGGGGGAGAGGAGAGAGTGACCAGAGGGGGAGAGAGAGTGACCAGAGGGGGAGAGAGAGTGACCAGAGGGGGGAGAGGAGAGAGTGACCAGAGGGGGAGAGAGGGGAGAGGGAGAGAGAGGAGTGACCGGAGGGGGAGAGAGAGAGAGTGACCGGAGGGGGGGAGGAGAGAGAGAGTGACTGGAGGGGGAGGGGTGAGGGGGAGAGAGAGAGTGACTGGAGGGGGAGAGAGAGAACGGAGGGGAGAGAGAAGAGAGTGAACGGAGGGGAGGGGAGGAGAGAGAGAAGTGAACGGAGGGGGAGGGAGAGATCAGAGAAAACACCAATCTAGTCACAGACCATAATCTAGGGATTGGCAGAGGTCACGGTGTTAACCTGAATGGTCAGTCTGTCTGTCTATCCTTACAGGAGAGCGGTCTGCCAGACACTCTTCTGACCACTGCTGAGAAACTGCAATCTTCAGGACTACACTGTCCTCTTTCTCCTTCATCCCCCTCTGTCCTCTTTCTTCACTGTCTCCCTCTGTCCTCTTTCTTCACAGTCTCTTTCTGTTCACTTTCTCCTCCATCCCACTCTGCCCTCTTTCTCTTCCGTCCCTCTCTGCCCTCTTTCTCCTCCGTCCCTCTCTGCCCTCTTTCTCCTCCGTCCCTCTCTGCCCTCTTTCTCCTCCGTCCCTCTCTGCCCTCTTTCTCCTCCGTCCCACTCTGCCCTCTTTCTCCTCCGTCCCACTCTGCCCTCTTTCTCCTCCGTCCCACTCTGCCTCTTTCTCCTCCGTCCCACTCTGCCCTCTTTCTCCTCCGTCTCCCTCTGCCCTCTTTCTCCTCCGTCTCCCTCTGCCCTCTTTCTCCTCCGTCTCCCTCTGCCCTCTTTCTCCTCTGTCTCCCTCTGCCCTCTTTCTCCTCTGTCTCCCTCTGATCTCTTTCTCCTCTGTCCCACTCTGCCCTCTTTCTCCTCCGTCCCACTCTGCCCTCTTTCTCCTCCGTCCCACTCTGCTCACTTTCTCCTTTGTCTCCCTCTGATCTCTTTCTCCTTCGTCTCCTTCCTGTCCTCTTTCCCCTCAGTCTTCCACTGCCCTTTCTCCTCCATCCCCCTCCTGTCCTCTTTCCTCTCCTTCCCCTTCCTGTCCTCTTTCCTCTTCGTCCCCCTCCATCTCCCTCTGTTCTTTCTCCTCCGCCCCCCTCCTGTCCTCTTTCCTCTCCGTCCCCCCTCCTGTCCTCTTTCCTCTCCGTCCCCCCTCCTGTCCTCTTTCCTCTCCGTCCCCCCTCCTGTCCTCTTTCCTCTCCGTCCCCCCTCCTGTCCTCTTTCCTCTCCGTCCCCCTCCTGTCCTCTTTCCTCTCCGTCCCCCCTCCTGTCCTTTTTCCTCTCCGTCCCCCCTCCTGTCCTTTTTCCTCTCCGTCCCCCCTCCTGTCCTTTTTCCTCTCCGTCCCCCTCCTGTCCTTTTTCCTCTCCGTCCCCCTCCTGTCCTCTTTCCTCTCCGTCCCCCCTCCTGTCCTTTTTCCTCTCCGTCCCCCCTCCTGTCCTTTTTCCTCTCCGTCCCCCTCCTGTCCTTTTTCCTCTCCGTCCCCCTCCTGTCCTCTTTCCTCTCCGTCCCCCTCCATCTCCCTCTGTTCTCTTTCTCCATCGTCTTCCTCCTGTCCTCTTTCCTCTCCGTCCCCCTCCTGTCCTCCAGATTTCTCTGTTAGACATACTGCCATCTGTTCACCTCTCATCTGGGACTTTGTTTTGTCAGCTATGGGGCATGGCAGATGTTTGTGTGGGGGTGGTCCAGGTCCCCCCTCTGATGATGACATCACAGTCTGTTACCCTCCCTTGTAGTGGTTGGAGAATCTGATGAGGTCACAGGATCTGACCCCGCTCCACAGGACGCTGCTGCTCATCCCGAAGAACAGAAAGCCAAGATCACCGAGGCTCCAGCGCAGGAGGAACCACCTGAAGCTGTCAACGCTGAGGCCGAGCCAAGGACAGAGCGCACGATGAAGATGAGAGGTCAGTGAATAAGCCCACAGCTGTCTCAAGTGTGTGTGTACAATATATATATATATATATATATATATATATATATATATATATATACACCATATATACTCGCGTATAAGCCGAGTTTTTCAGCCCAAAAATTGGGCTGAAAAGTCCCCCCCTCGGCTTATACGCGAGTCACTGTATACTGATATGGGGGGGCCGCCCCCCCATATCAGTATACAGGCCCCCCCCCTTGTGCAGGAATCCTGTAAAGGAATACATTAGTATACTTATCGCTGTCGCGCTCGTCCGGCTCCATCCAGTGTCTTCCGGCTTCCTCCCGTGGGCGCAGGCAATGACGTCATTGTCTGCGCGCCAGAGGAGGAAGACGGAAGACGCTGGATGGAGCCAGACGAGCGCGATAGCGGCGGCGGGACAGTGGTAGCGGGACAGCGATAAGTATAGTAATGTATTCCTTTACAGGATTCCTGCACAAGGAGGGGGGGCTCTGTATACTGATATGGGGGGCTGCTGTATACTACATCTGGGGCTACTGTATACTACCACTGGGGCTGCTGTATACTACCTCTGGGGCTGCTGCTGTATATACCACTGGGGCTGCTGCTGTATACTACCACTGGGGCTACTGTATATACCTCTGGGGCTGCTGCTGTATATACCACTGGGGCTGCTGCTGTATATACCACTGGGGCTACTGTATATACCTCTGGGGCTACTGCTGTATATACCACTGGGGCTGCTGCTGTATATACCACTGGGGCTGCTGCTGTATACTACCACTGGGGCTACTGTATATACCTCTGGGGCTGCTGCTGTATACTACCACTGGGGTTACTGTATACTACCACTGGGGTTACTGTATATACCTTTGGGGCTGCTGCTGTATACTACCACTGGGGTTACTGTATACTACCACTGGGGTTACTGTATATACCTCTGGGGCTGCTGCTGTATACTACCACTGGGGCTGCTGTATATACCTCTGGGGCTGCTGCTGTATACTACCACTGGGGCTTCTGCTGTATATACCACTGGGGCTGCTGCTGTATACTACCTCTGGGGCTACTGTATATACCTCTGGGGCTGCTGCTGTATACTACCACTGGGGCTACTGTATATACCTCTGGGGCTGCTGCTGTATACTACCACTGGGGTTACTGTATACTACCACTGGGGTTACTGTATATACCTCTGGGGCTGCTATATACTACCACTGGGTGCTGTATATACCTCTGGGGCTGCTGTATACTACCACTGGGGCTTCTGCTGTATACCTGTGCTGGGGCCCACCCTCGGCTTATACACTAGTCAATGGGTTTTCCCAGGTTTTGGGGGTAAAAGTAGGGGGGTCGGCTTATACACGGGTCGGCTTATACACGAGCATATATGGTATGTATATATATAAATAATATGTGTGTATGTATGTGTATATATATATATATATATATATATATATATGAGAGAGAGAGTAAAAAAAAGAAAGGCAGCACAAAAAATAGAAGAAAGTGGACCTTATATCCCAATGAAGTGGCCACGCATTGGGCAATAAAGTCCACTTTTTTCTGCTGAATGTGCAGCTTTTATCCCCATTATGTGTCCAAAAAATAGAAAAATATCCAGCATAGAGTCTTGAGATCTAGATCCTTAAAAATTCATTATATTAGAAAAGTATTAAAAAGCACATTTAAATCAATGTCCTTAAAGACAGTCCTTAGTCATAGGTTTGCTTTGTCCCCATTAGACTGGAGGTGATGTGCAGCTCGCTCATGATCCCTTGTTTGCCTTTTTCTGGGAGCTCCAATGATGGAGCCGCGGTCACATCATTACCGGCCGCTGCAGTTAATAAAAGGGGTAAAAGTGCCACATTCTTCCGACGATGTGGTTTTGATTGGTCGGATTCCACCAATAACTAAGTGATCACCTGCCGAACCTCACGATTGTTGGTAACTTGTTTTCACCAAAGTATCCCTTTAATGTACACTACAGTAATGGTACATCGCAGTAATGGTGAGCGCAGAGTGATGTGCAGGAGTAACCGCTATAATGGGTATAACGGCTAACAGGTATTTGCATATAGCGGGTGAGTGGGCCCCTGGAGTCAATTTCCCTGGTGGGCCCCAGACACCCCAGTCCGACCCTGAGACTATATGTAAAACGCTGCCTTTAAAGGGAGTGTGTAACACCTGTGTCAATGTTCTCACATTAGTCACTGGGCGGGGTGCTGCTCCAAATATAAATAACTATATATATTACAGTATGGGCGCACACCTCTTATTGTGGGTGCAAGCTTCAAAAATTACATGTAAACACTTACCAATAGATCCGCTGCACACCACGCTATATCTTTAAAGGAAATGCCAGAATGGCTGTGTGAATTTATTGCATTATATAATAGGAGTCAAGGAAATAATTAGAAAGCTTATTTCAAGCTGGCCCTGATCTAACGAATAAATGTGAAAGCATTGGCTGATATCATAGCCATGAAATCATAAGCCCAGTAACTGTTTACAGAGTTCTTTCACTATACTGGGTCCTAATCTCACCCTCATGTCTGCAACCTGGAAGTGTGAATGGGAAAATGCCCTGTGCAGTTAAAATCATGATCTTAAAGGGAATGTCTCTAGACTATATGTAAAACCCTGCCTTTAAAGGGAGTGTGTAACACCTGTGTGAATGTTCTCACATTAGTCACTGGGCGGGGTGCTGCTCCAAATATAAATAACTATATATATTACAGTATGGGCGTACACCTCTTATTGTGGGTGCAAGCTTCAAAAATTACATGTAAACACTTACCAATAGATCCGCTGCACACCACGCTATATCTTTAAAGAAAATGCCAGAATGGCTGTGTGAATTTATTGCATTATATAATAGGAGTCAAGGAAATAATTAGAAAGCTTATTTCAAGCTGGCCCTGATCTAACGAATAAATGTGAAAGCATTGGTTGATATCATAGCCATGAAATCATAAGTCCAGTAACTGTTTACAGAGTTCTTTCACTATACTGGGTCCTAATCTCACCCTCATGTCTGCAACCTGGAAGTGTGAATGGGAAAATGCCCTGTGCAGTTAAAATCATGATCTTAAAGGGAATGTCTCAAGACTATATGTAAAACGCTGCCTTTAAAGGGAGTGTGTAACACCTGTGTGAATGTTCAGCAGATCTATTGGTAAGTGTTTACATGTAATTGCCATACATCTCTGACATTGTCTTCCAATACCTACCCTCACACAACCTACGATCCCCCAAGAGCCAACCTATACCCCTCTCATCTCCTCTTCTCACAACCGCGTTCAAGACTTCACCCGTGCAACTGCTATATTCTGGAACTCTATGCCCCAACATGTCAGACACTCACCTATCCTGGGAACCTTCAGAATAAACCTGAAGACCCACTTCTTTCACCAAGCCTACAACCTGCAATGAGACACAGTCCACCGCACGTCTCATGATTGGCACAACCCCCTCCTACTGTATGACCATCCGTCCCCTTTAGACTGTGAGCCATTGTGGACAGGGTCCTCTCCCCTCCTGTACCTGTTTGACTTGGTTGTCCACATATATTGTACTTGTCCTTGTCTGCCCTTTCCATATATAAAGCGCCATGGAATCCAATGGCACTATATAAATAAATAATAATAATATTAATGTAAAACAATAAGAAATCAGGAAGGGGGCACATTTTCACACCAAATATATAGATTTTACTCTATTTGAGGCATGGTTAAATAGGCACCTGCACTTCACTTGCCTCCAGTGAGTACTCAATTTTATACTATACCTTTTTGCTATCTGAGCCATTATTCCCTTTTAAGTAATGCACCATTTGCTAAACTGTATTCTAAATTTTATTTGTAATGTCAATATGGTTTTTTTTAATATTCTTTTAATTTTGTCACTTCTATAATTTCCAATCATATGATGTATTGGATTTGTGGGGTATAAGTTGATACTGAAGTGCTGTCCCCTATATTTTTCGGGACATATTTGTATATGAATGTTTTTAACATTGCAAGAAAAGAAAAACCATGAAAAACCATTAAAAACCTACGGTAAAAACAGATACAGATAAACCTTATGACTTTCGTTATTTAAGTGTACAGTGGCTCAGTGATTAGCATTGCAGCCTTGCATCATGTCATTATCTCAGAAAATGAAAGTAGAGAGGATGAAGTGTCTGCGAGATAAAATATGACCTAATATGACCTAATTTGATGTTGATCTTGCCAGATATCTGACAGATCAGGTATTGGTCACATGGAGGAGATCGAAAAATTTGAAAGGTCCTCTAACTAGAAACCACTATGTGCCCCCTCCCAATGAATTTTTCAAAGGTTACGGTAAACCTAGGTGGGGCTCCTCCATGTGTGGCGACTGCTCAGCCTGTCAATATATGGAAAAAACTAAAAAAATTCACTGATGCTGAGAACAAAAAAACTTATGTGATCACGCATCACATTTCGTGCAAAATGGATAAGGTGGTATATTATATAACATGCCAATGTGGGTTGATATACGTGGGCATGACCACCAGGCAGTGATGCATGCATGTGTAGGAACATGCTAGGGACATCATTAATGAAGAGATAACTGAAAACTCTGAAGACTTGAAAACCATCCCCAGGCACTTTCATGAAAAATATCAATGCAATCCTAGAAACATTAGAGTGAGGGGGACTGACAAAGTAAGCCCAGGAGCCAGGTGTGGTAATTGCAAACAGGAACTATTAAAGCGTCAAACTAAATGGATTGTGACCCTGGGGACCATAAACTGCAAACATCTTAATGACTTTGTGAACTTCAAACCTTTCCTATAGGATCTATGGGTACAATGCAGTTGTTTTTAATTTACTTAGTTTTTATTGTACATACAATCATTTATGTTTTTATAATCATTCTATCTAGTAAAAGGTTCTATTCCATAGGACATATGCCTACCCTTTGCACCAAAATATGTTGTGACACCACTCACTGTGCCCCGTAATTCACATTGTTCCAACTGCCTTGTTGCTTTCTGTATGGAACGTATCCCCTCTTTTTGTGTTAATGTCTATGTATAATTTGTTATTACTGGTGACTATACATGTAGATATTGCTTACTGTAAATAAAGTAACCAGATGTTAAGTGCAAAACTTTGAGTCTTTTGGCCTTTTTATAGGTTATATCTATCGAGTTCTGCCAGGTATATATAGCGAGGACATACATAGGGTCTATGACCTAATTTGATCTAGTTCTGAAAAAACATCAGAGCATACTTCTTAAAGAACCCATATTGGGAATGAACCTTTCCAACAATCCGCTGATAAACTTCCGATTCCGAAGGGTCCTGACATTAACAAACATGTTAGTCCCAAACCGGCTAAAGAAAATACAGGATTTTAATCCCTCTGAGAAAAAGCTCAAACAAGGCTCCTATACATGTGGCATCCCAAGATGGCTATGTTGCTCCAGCATCATTCATAATTCAAAATAGTTCATCAGACAGTGAAAATTCGAAGAGTTTCAAATCAAATACCATTTGACTTGCCAATCCAGCCATGAAGCCCCCGACTGAGTCCAGACTCTTAACAAGAAAGAGATCTTCTGGATTCACAAACTGAACATTATAAATCCCTATGGACTCAACAAAACAACTGATTTGTTCAATTAATTGAAATATATCTGTGTATTCTGCTCTTTTCCTCTGTAAAACCTACCTCCTTTTCCTCTGTATTTTGTGATGATGAGGGTTAAAGATCTGACACACATCTGCTCTTTTTTATGAAGAGGATTCATTGTGTTTTTTCTCTACTTTCCATTTTTTTTTGTTCTCCTTTTCCTTTCTAACCCCCGTTCTTTCCATTATTTTTGACCCATGAATTGCTATGTGATTTTGTATAGGGATCACCCTTGGCATCTCGCACAATAACTGTAATTCTTCTTAATACTGGACATTAATTCTTTTGAACTAGTCAGGAGCGACCGTGACGATCCAGTCAGGTGACGCAGAAGCGAAAAACACACGCCCAACAAGCTCGGTGTGTGTGCCCCCGACATAGACATTCACCACAACTCCACAGCACAGAAGAAGTTAGTCGGAGATCAGAAACAGTGACGGGGAACCCAGTGAGGAGCACTTACCCTAAGAGCCTATAAACTGTAGAAAGACACGCACACACTTGAACACCTGAACCACCAACACCCCAGGATATTGACACCTTAAGACCTGAGGTTTCAACACCCCAGAACAAGACACATTTACAATCACATCAGGAAAACATCCCTGTAGTTGTTATCAGAGGATGACAAGAAAGAATTAAAACGCACATAACAACCCCGGAAGATCAAGAACAAGATGTTAGAGGAATCCAGTGACAAAGCCGAAGCAAAAAACAGCAGAAACAACCAATGTAACAAGAACATACAATTCAAACAGTTTTCAATGCTTTAGTACAATTTAAGGACTAATCTACTATATAAGGTTATGACAACAAAAAAATCCCTTATAAGGAATCATAGCAACTATATAAAACCATTTGTGAATGTGTACAATAACGAACTTGATTATTTCCAGATCATCTCTAATATAGAAACCGCTCTGTGACATTGCTTTTAAAAACATTTTCATATTTTATTATTTTTTTTATATTTTTAGAGAGATTTTAGTAATTTTATGTGATTAACATTAAAGAAAAATCAAACTATCGATCCACAAAATAAACATCCCAAAGAAGGGTTAACTACAACTCATTTGTGGTTTTTCAAAACCCGATACAATTGAATATTCATACAATTGGAAGTCATACTGTAAGGGGCGCCCAGTCCAAATATATATCAGTTTACCTCATTAACAGGGGGAAACACTGCGGTACCACCCAGGACAGGTAGCAGCAACCCACATATGCATAGCTAGCTCCGGTGTACGACACAAACACCCTTTATAATCTGGAGCTTCTTTTATCCACTATAAACTTTATGATTTCATAGATTCTTGTGAAACTACTACTAAATAAAGAGAACAAATCAAAATGTCTAAAAAGATGCATAAAAAGATGGATAGTGCTTGACCACACAGCCAACACAGGAGTTCAAGGTGACGCCATTTGCCTCTTACAGTGTATTTGGGAACTTAGTCTGAATGATATTTTTCAGAGATTTACATGTAATCCCCACTGTCATCATAGAATACAGGATAAACATGAGCAGAATACTGTGATTTTTATAAGTGTGACAGATAGAGACTGCACCATGATCCAGTAACTAAAGGGTCAAAAATGTGACTTTTAGACAGAAAGTAGTAGCTGGGTCGCAGGGAGTGCTTGGAGAGGGAAGGTGTGTCCAGGAGAACTAAGAGAGCAGATTTGGAAGAGTGAGGCTGAAAACATACAAGCTGTTCAGTCAAGTTCTAATAAAGTTATGTGCTAAAAAGCAGCCTGAAATAAACATCAATAATCAACCCCACTTCTGAACTGTGTGATAGCTGTGCCTGAAGATCGGGCCTCCTGTACTGGCAGAAGTGTAACTAAAGGTCACCCTGTGTAAGATTTCCTTAGGATTCCAGAAGAACTCATGTTCAGTGTAAAACCTTCACATACTGAGTGGCGTGCATGCAACAGAATGAACAAATCAACAGCAATCGAAGAATTGGCTTAATTACTATTTTTGACACTATTCACCTTGCTATTCACTGTATAAGTGATATTGTTCTTTATTTATTTCTCAGGTCAGTACGATTACAGCAATACCAGATTTTTAAATTTTGGAGGAGTTTTGGCTACTATCACACTAAAAAAATGTTTGCATCTCCAAATATTGAAGCCTATTTTTTTTTTCTTCATTTTTCTGCTGACAGAGTTATGCGAGAGGCTTGTTTTTTGCAGAATGATTGGAAGTTTTTAATGATACCATTTTAGGCAATATTTTTTTATCGCATTCTATTCAATTTTTATTGAGGTTGAAACAGCAATTCAGGAATTTTTCCTTGTGTTTGTGTTTTTTACACCATTCACCACATCATAAAAGAATTAAGGCACAGCTTTTTTTTTTGGAACAGCACGACTATTGCAAATCAACATTTATGTTTTTTTATGCTTTGCCGCTTTTACACCATAAACACTATTTTATTAAAATAGAGATAGAGGTACAGCTTTTTTATTTTTTGATGATTGAGCTTGTGTTTGCTTAACAAGATGATGTTTTCAGCATTACCATTTTTATTTACATATAACTCTGATTGCATTATATTTCACTTTTTTGTCAGCTGTATGATGAAAATACATATTTTTTGCTAGTTTTTTTCTACTTTTTATGATGTTCACTGAAGGGGTTTGCTAGTTTTATAGATCTGGTGGTTCTGAATGTGGCAATACCGGATGTGTGTACCTTTTTTGCTTATTTTTGTTTTTGAAAAAAATATAAGTATTGGTATTTCTTTTTCCTATTTATAAAACAATATTTTTACTCTTTTTGCTTTTTTACTTAGTCTCTATATAACACATTCATTTTTAATACTCTGATTGCTTGTATAATATATTGCAATGCACAAGCATTGCAATACATGACATCAGTCAGTGTGACATTGTCATAGGTCTCTTAGACCATTCTCCTGGTATCATCTAACAGGCTTGCTGCGGCTGGCTGACCTGGAGGTCATCATGATGACCTAAGATTGCCATGCCAGTGATCAGATCCCGGGGATCAAAAGTTACATTAATTGTGCCAGTACTTTTGTGATATACATGGCAACCTGCACTGAATGTATTTGGATTACATCAGTTGCACCAGCCAGCCTCTCAAGAAACGCATCTCGGAGCATATGGCCACAGATCCATCTAGGTTGAGCAGCAAGCGGTCAATTTTGGGACTAGACATCATTTTCTAGAGGTGCACGGAGGTTGGATGCACAGCCTAGCGGTTAGAGGTTTGAAACATGTCAAAAGGTCTGCACGTGGGGAGATCGGGTCTGGGATCTTCTGAACAGGGAAAGTTTTTTGATCCTGTGTTTAAATAGCAGAGTTCCATGGGGGTTGAATTCTAGAAATGACCGCATGTATTTATACTGAGTTTATGATATTTCCTGTTCATTTGACCTGGTGCCACCCCTGCCCTCTGTGGACCCTTACTACATTTCTTAGTAATGCTCATATATATATATATATACACATACATTTTGCACATGATTATGAGCTTCTTTTCTATGGTTATTCAGAGTTTTATGCATGGATATTTATCTGCATTAATTCACTTTATGTCTAATGACATTATGCAGTGGCTCAAGCTCTCATGTTCATTCATTTACTTATATGTGTATATACATTTACTTATTTGTTTCCTTCTTCTGTTTCTTTAACAAAGAAATTCTTGTTTTGAGATTGTCCAGAGATGAATTGTATTGATTCCAACTGAGATTGGTTATTGATGTTCACATGTGTTGTCATGATGCGTATTTATTGTGTGTCAGTTTTGTTATTCTTGGTCATTGAAAAAGGTTTTATTCCAAAATGCGTCTGACGGGGCTCCATGGCCACTAGGAATCCTTTTAATTTTTGTGTGATCCTCATATAGATATAAAGTCAAATTCGCTGGCATTGGTTCGGGTGCCGGATTTCCTTACAAAGAAATCTCTTGATAATGGCGGTTGCCGGCCGCCGCTGAGCACCTGACACGGATCATTGCAGAAGGAGGGGTGAGTTTTCCATTCCCCTTTTCTCATTTATTGGATTGTCCCGGGGATGACTGTGCAGGGATCCTAATTATGTCACAGAGGGAGTGCACTTCCTCTCCCAAGCCCCTAAATGCCATGAATCCTATTGTTTGCAGCATTTGGGTGGCTCTACAGCCAGGGGTAGCCTGGGAAACATCTCTGGCTGTGGCTCCCAGAGCTCGGCTATCACTTACGCCAGCTCTTGTGCCCATGTGGTCGCCTTGACGTAGGGTTACGAAATCTTATCCGACTATGACCTAAATGTTTGTCAAAGGTCGTATAGGGGCTAAATAAAAAAACATTAAAAAATTTTAAAAATACATTTTTATGCTCGCCCACATATGCATATCTCAAGCTTACTCACATTCAATGTAGGTGCCACTGTTCTGGTCCTGCCTTCCAACTCCCTTATCATTTTATCATTAACCCCAACAGCAATGAGTTAAAAAGGAGGGATATCGCACATGAAAGTGATGCAGTTGTTCGGTCGCTTACCTCATAGTAAATTGTACTGTAATTGACTCCCTCACGATTTTCAGTTCTATCTTTCACGGTGATATTTTTCAGGCTCCAGTCTCCCTTGTCAACATAGAACTTTTGTGAACGATTAAACACCTCTGAGGAATTCCTATCTGTAAGCATTACAACCTCTTTATCTGCAATGTAGAAATAAGTTTATCAATACAGTCGTAGTGGTCTCAGCTTTGGTGGCGAACATAGAAGACATACCTGAGGAAAAATATGTACCAAATGTCAGACCACACCTTTGCGTGTCAAATGGAAAAGTGGACGTTTTTAGTTTACAGGAACTAATAATCTTCATTGGAACTGCCATTTGCATTACTCCAGTGTTATTAATGATGTAGACTGGCAGGACAGGAGACTTATCTTCACTGTCTATCCTGAAAATAAAGAACAAGCATAGCATTTTACCATTCACACCACAATACTATCAGTCTTAAAATAGATCTATATATTCTACAGTATCACACATAGGAGACGACGGCTCAATAGCACAGTGAGCATTTGGTTAGTGCTTGTTTCTGTTTTTAAGACCAATTGGCAAATTTCCCATTTTATTTAATATGCCAGCTATGCTGTTCCCCTGAGTGAGATAGTTCTGAAAATGTTATTTTTACCCTGTTGCCAAGAAGCTGGGTTCAACATGTTACCTTTCTTGGTAACACACAATGCTCTGGCATCACCTTCTAAATAAACTTGATATTCTTGCAAACTACTATATAAAAGCCCTATTTAGTCTGTCTGTCTGTACGTTTGTCCCGAAAACAATGCTACCTATAGCACATTGTGTACATAACAAAAGGCAGCTAAACTGAAATGTGAGAATTTAAACAAGCCTTGCTTGATCAGTCAAAATCTATGCCAAGACAGGCCGTCCCAAAAATTATGCAGATGATGGAAAGGAAAGTGTGGCACCCTGGGTAGGGCACCACAGGATCTCTTGGGACATGGATGGAAAGTACACAGCAAGCAGACCCCACTAACAAACAACACCTTTCCCCCCAGACCTGTAGGGGCAGCTCCACTGGTTGCCTTAAGCCAGTTCCCCCTATAAATACGCGTCCTGGAGGGAGAAACACCAGAGTGTGCAGTCATTAGAGAACTGTAAGCAGCTGAGTGAGCTGACCTGGTACTGGAGCCACGCTAGGCCCATACCAGAGACACCTGGAAAGTGGTAGACCCTTAGAATAGGGGTCACAGGAACAGGAGAGAAGCAAGTACTAAATAGGGGCAGAGGAGTCATCCCGACTCACCCTAACAGAGTTCCGGTCACTGGGTCCGAGCTACAAGGACACAGTATAGACTTTGTAGAGAAACCAGCACTACAAATAGGGGGTTTAGCTACCCGGACACCCGAAGCACCACCAAATGAGAGCCCGGAGTCATAGAGCCTGGCAGGAGTCCCCTAGAGTGCCCTCAGTACAGCAAACCCGGGTGTGAAAAGACACACAAGAAAGTGCAGTAACGGTTTGGTTGGGTTTCATGCCTGCCAAACTCCAGCAGAACAACGTTTACTAGGAAGCCTATAACACTGCTTGCTGTGGAAAATCCAGAAGTGTTTACCTCATCTCCGGTCGAGTGTACCCGTCAACATCAGTAAAGGTACCAAAAGACTATGTGTGCATGTCCCTCCTTCTACTTACACCACACCAACCGTGCTACCCTATCCCCCTCAATTTCAATAACTGCCCCGGGGACCACCCGCTCGCCCTGTGGGGAGAAGTTCCATCCGAGCTGCCGCACATCACCCAGGAGGTCTGAGCAGTGCCAGTGCCATCACCGGAGACCTACAGGTGGCGTCACGAAACAAACTTTATCTTTATTCAACCGTGCATTGACCACCGGGCCCCTACAGCCTCAGGCACCGAACCGTGACCACAGCCAGCGCCTGAGACCTGAGAACCCGGCAAAGGCGAGTCAGAAAGCAGCCCGGAAAAAATGCAACAACGTGCAAATGAGAGTACTGAACGAAGAGAATATAGGTTTCACAATGCAAGTGACGTAAAGAATACTCTCCCTTGTCTAGATTTACGACACTGTGGCAGGATAAATCATTACATTGCCAGCACCATGAAAATGAATCTACACAGTATGGATCTATCAGACTGTCACAGTATGCAGCATCACCCAAAGGCACTGCTGTAAAGACAAATCTACACAGTACAGATCTATCAGACTGTCACAGGATGCAGCATCACAAAGGCACTGCTGTAAAGACAAATCTACACAGTACAGATCTATCAGACTGTCACAGGATGCAGCATCACAAAGGCACTGCTGTAAAGACAAATCTACACAGTACAGATCTATCAGACTGTCACAGGATGCAGCATCACAAAGGCACTGCTGTAAAAACGAATGTATGCAGTACAGATCTATCAGATTGTCACAGGATGCAGCATCACAAAGGCACTGCTGTAAATACAAATCTACACAGTACAGATCTATCAGACTGTCACATGATGCAGCATCACAAAGGCACTGCTGCAAAGACTAATCTACACGGTACAGATCTATCAGACTGTCACAGGATGCAGCATCACAAAGGCACTGCTGTAAAGACAAATGTATGAAGTACAGATCTATCAGACTGTCACAGGATGCAGCATCACAAAGGCACTGCTGTAAAGACAATCTACACAGTACAGATCTATCAGTGTCATAGGACGCAGCATCACAAAGGCACTGCTGTAAAGGCAAATCTACACAGTACAGAACTATCAGACTGTCACAGGACGCAGCATCACAAAGGCACTGCTGTAAAGACAAATCTATGCAGTACAGATCTATCAGACTGTCACAGGATGCAGCATCACAAAGGCACTGCTGTAAAGACAAATCTACACAGTACAGATCTATCAGTGTCACAGGACGCAGCATCACAAAGGTACTGCTGTAAAGACAAATCTACACAGTACAAGTCAGACTGTCACAGGATGCATCATCACAAAGGCACTGCTGTAAAGACAAATCTACACAGTACAGATCTATCAGTGTCACAGGACGCAGCATCACAAAGGCACTGCTGTAAAGACAAATCTACACAGTACAGATCTATCAGACTGTCACAGGATGCAGCTTCACAAATGCACTGCTGTAAAGACAAATCTACACAGTACAGATCTATCAAACTGTCACAGGACGCAGCATCACAAAGGGACTGCTGTAAAGACAATTCTACACAATACAGATCAGACTATCACAGGATGCAGCATCACAAAGGCACCTCTGTAAAGTCAAATCACAGTTGATTTCTTCACACCATTCTGCTTGCCTATTGCAGATTCAGTCTTCCCAGCTTGGTACAGGGCTACAATTATGTTTCTGGTGTCCTTCGACAGCTCTTTGGTCTTTACCATAGTGGAGTTTGGAGTGTGACTTTTTGAGGTTGTGGACAGGTGTCTTTTATAACAAGTTCAAAGGAGGTGCCAGTACTACAGGTAATGAGTGGAGGACAGAGGAGCCTTTTAAAGAAGAAGTTACAGGTCTGTGAGAGCAGAAATCACGCTTGTTTGTAGGTGACTTCATACTTATTTTCCACCTGAATTTTAAAAAAAAGTCTTTCCAAGTCAGACAATGTGATTTTCAGGATTTTGTTTTCTCATTTTGTCTCTCATAGTTGAGGTCACCTATGATGTTAATTACAGGTCTCTCCTCGGTATAAGTGGGAAAGCGTGAACAATTGGTGGCTGACTAAATCCTTTTTTTCCCACTGTATCTGTAAAAAGGGTGGAGGTCTATGAGATATGTTTTTAACACAAAATCAGGAAACCTACGTGGATCCATCATTAATTATACCATAACTCATATTCATAACATTGAGCCCAAGAAAAATATAAATGAATTTTTACTATGGTTCACGTACAAAGGCGATGTTAAAAACCATCTAATAGCTTAATTACACAGAGAACTCAGAATATCTAATACAAAACAGTGCAAGTTTTATTGTTACAAAATACAGAGTGTGATTAAAAAGTGTTGGTAAGACAAAAACACTTACGGGCCGCTTTACACACACCAACTTTTGTGACCAACTTCAGAACAGATCTCTGGTTGCAGTGAAATCATGGACACATTGTTCTAGTTGTACACAGCCACAAAATGGAGCAATGTGTCCATGATTTCACTGCAACCAGAGATCTGTTCAGAAGTTGGTCACAGAAGTTGGTGTGTGTAAAGGTATGTGCCCACAGGCAGGTTTTGCTGCGTATGAAATCAGGTTTTGCCTTGGTTTTATGTAAATCTATGCTAATCTAATCCTGAGTTTTTACTGTTTATACCGTCTCCAGAGAACAAAACCAATGTGTGGGCACAGCGTTTCTGTGAAACACATTGGTTTTGCTGGGAATCAAAACTGCAGGAACAATTTAGCATACATTACCATTAAACTAATGGTTTTCTGCATGCAGAAACCTCAGGAAAACCGCAGCAAAAACGCACTGTGTGAACATACCTCAAAGCGGCCCTAATGGTGGGTTTACACGTCGCGATATCGGCGTCCAACTCTGACCCAACTCCGACCAAAAGTCACGTGGTTCGTGAGTTGGACCCGATTTCGTTCGCGCGTTGTACGGTTTGAACGTACAATGCGATGCTGGAACGATGCCAAAACGATATCGGGGTTGAATGAGCGTGTTATTCAACCGCCCGATATCAGATGGCCGTTGTAGCCGCATCGTCCCGTGTGACAGCCCAACTACGATGTGTACGCCCATGTCACCCATTCACTCCCATGTTAACTGGTCGTTCCTGGGTTGGGGGGCGTACACATCGTCGGGACGTTGTATCCCGATATCGGGCTGTCTAAACCGGCGATGCGATGGCGGGAAAAGCGCGGTCAAAAAGCGCGCTCCCGCGTCGTTGGCTCCGATATCGGGCCGATATCGGGACGTGTAAACTCACCATAACAGAAGAGATCTTAATAAGAGGGATTGGTTTCAGGAGAAAAAAAGAGGTAGAGAAAATGGCCCACAGGAAATAGGAAAAAGGGTGAAAGACAGGGTATATTCTGGCTCTTAACAGGTTAAACAGATTGTAATACTACTGTATAGGTTTGAGGATTCTGATCGCTTAAGGGCAATGAAGAGCAGAGACGGGTTCTTGGGTGCAAAGTATTTATACACACACAGCAAACAATGTGAACTTAGTACACAGCAAATAGCACACAAAAATAACACGACCCCCAATATATACTGCAAAGCACAGTCCTTACGAAAATAGTCCAATAAACAATTAGTCCAAGGTATGTAGATCCGGATGAATGTAGTCCATAGCACAAGTCCTTGTACTGGAACGACCGGATAGATATAGTCTGTGGCAAAAGGTCCCACACCCGGGTGACCGGGTGAGGAGTTCAAACACAGTCCCGAGTAGGAAACACAAGAGAAGTTCCAGAGAGCAAACAGTACAGAAAGTAATAACCGGGAAGTTGCTTACACACACTTGAGACGTCCGAGCCTGAAGATAGAAGCAGCACTACAGGGAGCACACTGCAGGAAGCTTTAGGAAGACAAGAGATCTCACAGAGCTCCAGGGAAGTAAGTGGACCAAGGAGAGCAGCTGAGCAGGAGCAGACCAGGAACCAGTATACTCAAGCAATTAATGATCACCTGAGCCAGGTCTTTATGCAAACGAGACAGGAAGAAGGGCAAACAAAATGATCTCCATGTTGACTGAGGGCAATATTGCCAAATGGCAGGCTGGAAAACCTGGAATACTGACACAGATATAAATAGACAGGGTTATAGCTTGTACAAAAAAAAATCTCCAGGACAAGAATCCCTTTGCAGAAAATCTACAGGAACAGGTTATCACTAGAGATGAGCGAGTATGCTTGTCACTACTCGGTACTCGCATGAATATCACGGTACTTGGGATGTTCGGCGAGCACTGAGTAATCTCGCGATACTCTTGCTATGCTTGGGGTCCACCTCCCTGCATGTTGGCGCTCTTTTCAGAGCCAGCCCGCATGCAGGGATTGGCTGACAGACACTGTAATGCCCAAGCCATGTTGGTTGTGGCTTTACAGTGATTAGCTGGCCGCACAGCGTGATCAGGTCTTTATAAGACCTAACCGTGCTGTGCTCGTCACTCTGCGCCATTAGTCAGTGTAGGGAGAGCTGCTGCTGATTGAGGGACAGATTTGTGGCCTTTCAGCTAGTGTAGGCACAGGGCTGCCAGTCTAATTACCACAACAGTCCTTCTGAGGACTAATAGAGCAGTATACAGGCAGGCAGGGAGGCAGGGTATCTACCAAACTTCGCTGTGCCAGTATACCAGCCTGCATCGCATCTGGGGCTGGTTTCCAGGCTCATCCATCCCAAAAACCGTGCTTTTAGGGATTTATTTAGCTCACTAAAGGCAGGAGTAGGTTTTAGCTCAAATTTGGGTACACTAAAAGCCTTGTACTGAAAACCTACTCTTGTCTGCACTAAATTTGCATCTAAGTGCTGCTACTGTAGGTTGCAGTGTTAATTAGGGTACACCTAAAGCCTCGTGCTAAAAACCTACTCTTGTCTGCACTAATTTTGCATCTAAGTGCTGCTACTGTCTGTTGCAGCGTAAATTAGGATACGCCAAAAGACTCGCTATTATAGTCAGCGTTTGTGTCTGACTAGTTCACCTGCAGGGCCTTAATTTCAAAACTTAGGGTCGTGCTAAAAACCTACTCTTGTCTGCACTAATTTTGCATCTAAGTGCTGCTCCTCTAGGTTGCAGCGTTAATTAGGGTACACTAAAAGCCTTGTGCTAAAAACCTACTCTTGTCTGCACTAATTTTGCATCTAAGTGCTGCTCCTCTAGGTTGCAGCGTTAATTAGGGTTCACCAAAAGCCTCGTGCTAAAAACCTACTCTTGTCTGTACTAATTTTGCATCTAAGTGCTGCTACTGTAGGTTGCAGCGTTAATTAGGGTACACCAAAAGCCTCGTGCTAAAAACCTACTCTTGTCTGCACTAATTTTGCATCTAAGTGCTGCTACTATCTGTTGCAGCGTAAATTAGGATACGCCAAAATACTCGCTATTGTAGTCAGCGTTTGTGTCTGACTAGTCCACCTGCAGGGCTTTAATTTCAAAACTTAGGGTCGTGCTAAAAACCTACTCTTATCTGCATTAATTTTGCATCTAAGTGCTGCTCCTCTAGGTTGCAGCGTTAATTAGGGTACATCAAAAGCCTCATGCTAAAAACCTACCCTTGTCTGCACTAATTTTGCATCTAAGTGCTGCTCCTCTAGGTTGCAGCGTTAATTAGGGTACACCAAAAGCCTCGTGCTAAAAACCTACTCTTGTCTGCACTAAATTTGCATCTAAGTGCTGCTACTGTAGGTTGCAGCGTTAAATAGGGTACACCAAAAGCATCATGCTAAAAACCTACTCTTGTTTGCACTAATTTTGCATCTAAGTGCTGCTACTGCCTGTTGCAGCGTAAATTAGGATACGCCAAAAGACTCGCTATTGTAGTCAGCGTTTGTGTCTGACTAGTCCACCTGCAGGGCCTTAATTTCAAAACTTAGGGTCGTGCTAAAAACCTACTCTTGTCTGCACTAATTTTGCATCTAAGTGCTGCTCCTCTAGGTTGCAGCGTTAATTAGGTACACCAAAAGCCTTGTGCTAAAAACCTACCCTTGTCTGCACTAATTTTGCATCTAAGTGCTGCTCCTCTAGGTTGCAGCGTTAATTAGGGTACACCAAAAGCCTTGTGCTAAAAACCTGCTCTTGTCTGCATTCATTTAAATTTGTGTGCGGCAGCAGTGGCTTGTAGCTCCAAGTAGTGTACGCCAAAACACGGTATACGCATCAGCGTTTGTGTCTGACCGTTCCAACTGCTGGGATTAAAATGCTCTAATCTGTAATCTTACTGTCCAGCTACAAACCAACTCTTGTCTGCATTCATTTACCATTTTTGTGTGGTAGGAGGGGGTTGCAGCTACAATTTGTACACGTCAAAACACTCAGTCTACTTGTGTCAGCGTTTGTGTCTGACCAGTATAGCTGCTGTAATTTAATCTTCGATCTCAGTATCCAGCTCAAAAACAACTGGTCAGCAGTTTCAGTTGATAGGCGGGTGCATTTATCTGTAATGATTCCACCTGCGGCAATAAAAACACGCTCTGACAAAACGCTAACGGCAGGGCAGGACTTCCAAGGCGTAGAGGGATAATTCCTGCCACGTGTCCATTTGGATACCCAATAATTAGAAGGCACAGAGGAATCTAGGAGCACTTTCGTATGATTGGCAAGGTACTCCTTCAGCATCTGTACAAACTTTGCAGTCCTTGTGACAGTACCCTGCACCTTAGGGCCTGTGCTATGGGAGGGGCTAAGAAAACTTTCCCAGATCTTTGAGAGTTTTCCCCTACCTCTGCTGGATTTGATTTGTGCCTCTCTCGGCTGGACACTTTGGTTGTCCACCGAACCGTGACCTCTGCCGCAAGCGTTTTCAGAAGGGAATTTTTTGACTAATTCTGCAACTAGGGCCTTCTGGTACTGCAGCATTTTTGTAGACCTCTCCGCCTCGGGAATTATTATTATTATTATTATTTATTTATTCATTTATATAGCGCTATTAATTCCATAGCACTTTGCATACATAAGTAATGCTGTCTCTCTTGGAGCTCACAATCTAAACATCCTATCAGTATGTCTTTACAATGTGGGAGGAAACCGGAGTACCCGGTGGAAACCCACGCAAACACGGGGAGAACATACAAACTCCTTGCAGATGTTGTCCTTTGTGTCCTTGGTGGGAATTGAACCCAGGACCTCAAGCCAAAGTGCTGCAAAGGCTGCAGTGCTAACCACTTGAGCCACCGTATAAGAGAAATAAAGCTCTCCTTGTAGGGTTGATCTAAAAAGTGTCACCAACCAGTAATGAGTGTCCGCCAAGATGTTGATAACGCGAGGGTCACAAGACAGGCAGCATCACGTAAAGTCAGCCATGTGCACAAGACTGTTAACAGGCAAGACTTCAGGTCCTCAACAACAGGATGATTGACCATGCTGTCTTCATAATCTTCCTCCTCCTCTCCCCTGTCCTCTGGCCATCCGACGGTAAGATGGTTGCGCATGTATTACCGTCAATTCCGCATGAAAGTAGCTCCATTTCTTTATTCTCCTCCTCGTAATAGTCCTCCAATGCGCGTTGGGATGAGATGAGGCTGGGCTGTGTGTAATCACCC